>JANAVB010037297.1:0-175000 GCA_029216955.1 Iris pallida | reverse complement strand
AGTGCGAAGCATATCTTCGAGTGTCTGGATGGTCCTCTCTGACTATCCGTCCGTTTGGGGGTGATACGCGGTACTGAACTTGAGCTGAGTGCCCAAGATAGCATGCAAACGCCTCCAGAAGTGGGAAGTGAAACGACTATCCCGATCCGAGACTATGCTCACTAGAACTCCGTGCAATCTGACTATCTGCCGCACATACATCTCTGCCAGCTTCTCCATAGATAGTCCCACCTTGAAAGGCAAAAAGTGGGCCGATTTGGTCAATCTATCGACGAAGACCCAAATCGCGTCTTTCCCTTCTGAAGATCGTAGAAGTCCAGATACAAAGTCCATAGTGATGTGCTCCCATTTCCACTTTGGAATGGATAGTGGCTGAAACAGACTACATGGCCTCTGTCTCTCGACTTTCACCTGCTGGCAAACTAAGCATCGAGATACGAACTGAGCTACTTCTCGCTTCATGCCATACCGCCATACATTCTCCCTCAGGTCTCTGTACATCTTATTGGCTCCAGGATGCATAGAGTACTGATAATGATGCACTTCCTAAATAACCTCCTCCTAAAGCTCTCTACTCGGAACGTACAATCTAGTACCGTGCCTCAGCGATCCATCTTCGACCATAGAGAAATCGTCTAGCAATCTTGCCTGTACCTGCTCCCTGATGCTCCTCAAGGTCACGTCATCAAACTGTGCTGATCTGACTCTGTCCATCAATGCAGACTGAATCTGTAAACCCCACATCTGAACCTCCATACTCAGAACGATCACCTCGATACCCAACCTTTCCAGATCAGCCAATAGATGACGATCTGCCGCCAAATACATAGCTACTGGATACCTGCTTAAGGCATCTGCAACTACGTTAGCCTTTCCTGGATGGTACTACAACTAGATATCGAAGTCCTTCATCAGTTCCAGCCACCTCCTCTGCCTCATGTTTAATTCCTTCTGGGTGAACACGTACTTCAAGCTCTTGTGATCCGTAAAGATCTCAACTTACTGGCACACTCTATCCAGGATACTATCCTACATTTATGGGATACTACCTTCTATTATCTTTCTCAAATGAATACGGGTAAATAAGTAGCATGCGGGGCTTAGTTGAATGGCACACAAGTGTTATGTGGGTAGTAGGCTTAATGTGGGTCGTGTTCATATTTTGGGTCAACAAGTTTGGATCGAAATGGTGCCCCAATTCGAGTCAGAAATAAAAGTAACTTCGTGGGGTGAATCAAGATTGGGTCTTGTGTCAGGAACTCGTGTGATAAAATAAAGCACAAGATGGTACGGCTGAGTAGGACATGAAGGTCATGGGTGTAGGGTGTCTTTTCTAGATCATGCATATGAAGTTGGTTTTGAGAAAACAAATAGTCTTGTGCTTCTAAATTAAAAGTCATGGCAATATGCACATGATAATCACAACTAAAAGTGGGAATGGTCAATGGCCTAAATTGATCCAAAAGTTGTGAGATACAAAGATAGTACAAGAGAACAAGTTTGAGTGTGACATGATATATCAAAATAAAAATAATCTTGTCTACTACAAACATGTGACGGAAGTTTCCAGAGATTGACATCTCTGACGCTCCAGAAATCAAGGTCACGGAAGAACATTCGTCAATCTAGGATACTCTCTCTAGGGTGTCTACCCAAGTCTTGACGCTGTCTACACAAGGCACTAACTCATCTATATGATACTTGGATGGTACCTATATACTAGGTTGTTCATGTCTCTCCTCTAACTAGACACTAAACTGTTGGTGCCTAAACTTCTATAACACTTGAAATACTTCGTCTCTAGCTACTAGGGTACTCCTCCTTTTCTGGTACCTGGTGCAACTCCTACCTTAACACTTATTAATCACTCTAGGGTTCTCATCTATATTTAATTATCAACAATCATATACAATACTTTCTAACTATACTCTAAACTATTAACACAATTACTCAAGGACACAGACCAATTGCAAATCATCAAGCCATCACACTACGAAGAACCTATAATGAAAGAAACTCTAGAAGGACCTGGACTAAATAACTGAAACTATCCCTACTCTTAAGCTAATTGATGATGGAATAGAATCTATAATAACATAAGTGAAAAGATAGAGATGATATGTTAGGACCCTTCTCAAGATACAATCTGATAATCATACACGTCTGTCCTAAATCATGATACTCAGAATCCTTGCCACGCCAGTAAGCAAGGCTGCGATAAATAGTAGATTCCATAACTGGGTATGCACCTCTATAATCATGTCGTCTGGGATCCTCGCCACGCCGACTAGTATGGCTGCGAGAAATCTCAAATCTCATAACCAAGATATGTACATCCGAAGTCAGGTCACTACGTTTCCGCCACGTCGGCTAATATAGCTACGATAAACTCTAGGTTCCATAACCAAGTAGACGTTTACCTTTCCTGTTATTTCCGTCAACATATGTTATCAGAAAGGTACCATAATTTAGGCCATAAAATTCATCTCGATATGAAAAATCAAAATCAGCGATGATCCAATAAAATCAAATTTAATAACAAGGAGCAAGGATGAAGAAAAATAAGAGGAAATAATTTCAAGTTGACGTTTAAAACAAGATTCCCAAGGGTCGTCACAGGAATCTCTCAAAAGTCCTAAGCAAAGAGATCAATATGGCACATGATAGGATATCATCAAGGAAGGACAATTTATTTCGAAATGCAAGAAGAGTTTGTCATGGTAATCAAAAGATTAGAATTTTCCTAATATGTGAATGAGTAACTCCTATCATAACCGAAAACCTGTATCCTAACAGCAGGCTCATAATTAGTACTCTAAATCGAGCACCCATTACGAAATCGCACTAGTTGCGACTCTGACCTGCATGGGCCACCATAAAAACGTGTCACGATCCGCACCCTGTTTAGGGTCACGAGCACGTGGGTACGTCCAACCTACGCCGCAGTATCAGCGGTAGAACGCTGTAAGGGTCATCTAAAATATATATAGAATCTAAGACACAAATATAACATGTCATCTCCGCACGGAGGAATATAACCACAACGCAATCACATAATTCTAAGGAAGATAAACACGATGATAAAGATAAAGATAAAGATGAGATAAATAGTCTGAAATAGTACCGAACCACAGTCACAAGTTCAAAGACCGAGACATAAAATAATATCCCAAAATAAATACTACAAGTCTCAAAGTATCAAACTGGAATGTAATCAAGACAAAATCTAGATGAACTAGGTCACTACTGGCGGTGCGTCCTCTACGAACACCGGGTCCACAGGCTGGTCCTGGTCGTAGGCTCCATATATGCCAAACCCGTAGTAGGTCGGGCAATCTGTATCTAAATCCTCTGAAAAACAACGGGGGTTATCCTGTCAGGATATGAGCAAGTACAAACGCCAATAGCAGTTCCATGTGAATTGACAAATACTATAAGAGACAATCATAATGAAATACAAGATGGAATATCAAGACTGAAAGTAAAACGGTACTAGAGAACTGGATATCATGTCATGTGTGAGATATAAGACAAAATTGGAATATAAATAAATGAAAAGTAATCTGCGGTATGATGTAAACATAAAAATAAAGTGCCATGAGATATTAGAGCGTTATGTGATCGGCTTGGATCAAGATCAGGCTGTTCCATTTGACCGGCTATGCACAAGTAGTATAATAATGTAGGGATCAGGCCGGCCAAAATGGAAAGCTATGCACAAGTAGTATAAGGTCAGGCTACATCCTACGTGTGGTGAGGGTGGAGCTATGCGCAAGTAATAAACAAGTAAGGGTAATGATCACATAACCTCTAATAACTCCCCCATCCCCGAGTAGTATAATGAATCCAGACATGACAGGTCATGACACAGGATTCGAAAAGCAGGGGGCCAGCCCACTCCAAAATTGGTGAATATATATAAGTACAGGAAACAATATCGAACAATGTACTCATATACCAGGTAAACCAGGAATGACATCTCATGACGAGATTTACGTATACTAGTCCGTGTATCCTCGTGTCGGAAATCAAGTATAACACTACAACTGAATCGGATATAGTAGATATCAAGACAATAAAAACTATCAGAGAATGTACTCGCTTGTCGTCCTGAGCTGAGAAAATCGAAACTACCACCCACTCAAAGAGCCACAAACAGTCAACTCGCACAACTGTCTCCTAATGCTGAAATAGACATTACCAACGTTCTCAGAATGGTCATATTAGCTAGAAACGCCTACACATAAGTCCAATTCTGGACACAGGAGAAAAACGATAATTTTGGGTCAAAATGGTGTCCGCCGTTGGACCCACTTTGCACCGAAAAATGTTCCAGAATCTACGGTCTCTAAAGTTATCAAACTAAATGTCTACAGGTCCGGTTTGACGAGATGAACCCAACGGTATGTCCAATTTTGGATTCCGGTGGGCTGTGCACAAAATCACCCGTTGAGTGGGATTGTGGGCCCGCCAAAATGGCGTCCCGATCAACGGTCTCAGAATCGGACCAAACTTGGCATACAGGAGCAGAAAAATATTTCGAGTTCAATGGCGCAAGTTTCGTCGCGATTTGATGAGTGTGCACAAAGTAATTGACAAATATGCAAAAGGTCGATACGGTGAATTTTTGACGGATACGCATCAAATTCGTCGCGCACACGCGACCGATTTGAATTCCGTCAAAGCCCACACGACCACGAAGTCGATACGCAACTTTTGATGCTTTCGGTTCGTGACCACGTCGTCCGGATTGACGGGACGGACGGCGTATCGGGACAATTTTTCTAAAAATCCACTTTTGAAAAATCAGTTTTTTCTCCAACTTTATAACCAATAACTTTCTGTACAGTGCATGAAATTCAGTTCTACAAAAAAGGTTTTAAAGCCCTATAGGTTGTCTCCAAGTCTATTCAAAACAATTTTGAAAACTTGCAACATGTTGGTCGCTAATCGGCCACGAAGTTGGTGTTTCGGGACAGTTTCTAAACCCAGAAAATTGAGTTTTTCTCGATTTTTGAACTCATTTTTCGTTGCACATGGTGCGAATCGGCACAAACTATTTGAAGGGAATTAAAGGGGTATATGTTAGGATCATACCGGAAGAAACGGTTCGAAAATTGATCGAACGTGCGCGGCGAAACGTCGCTCCGAAATTGGCTCTTTGCTGACAGTTTTCCGCGCGCGAGTGGGATGCTCGTTGCACTTTTTTCGGCGATGGACGTCCCCGGGTTGGTAGCCGACGACGTCGGGGTGTACGTTGGGTTGGGAGTGACGGCTAGGATTTGAGTTTTGTGAAAATCTCTCTCTTTCTCTCTCTAAAAACATATTTATATATCTATATATACAACGGGTTCGCTCGGATATACATGGAAAGGGGGAGGGGTCGCGCGCCTAATAGTGCTGCTGCTGGTTTCTTTTTTTTTGTGTGTGGCGTGTGTGTGTGTCTTTGTTTTGTTTTTTTTTTTATTCTTCCTTTTCTTTCTTTAATACTTAACTAATATATATATATATATATATATATATATATATATATATATATATATATATATATATATATATATATTAATTATAGTACACACATCATAAATACATGCATACATACACACATACATACATACATACATACATACATACATACATACATATAAATATATATACATATATACATATATTATATATTATATATATATATATATATATATATATATATATATATATATATATATATATATATATATATATATACGTATACCTATATATTTATTTATATAAATTAAACCTATAATATTTACCCATATATATATTTTTATATATATTCCAATAAATGAAATATTACCCAATATATATATATAAATAAAATCAGAATTTATTTATAAATAAAAACTGAATATTTTAGTATATATATATATATATATATATATATATATATATTAATTATATTAAACTTTATAAATAAAACTCTATCGATAAAATACCTATTTAAATAATATAAAAAAATACTGAAAATAATATTTAAATAATATAAATAAAATAGTGAAATATTATAAATGACTATATTAGCCTTATTAAGAAAATTGGGGGTGACATGTACAACTCGAATCCTCCTAATAAGATAAACCACCGGCACTTAGAAGAATAAGTGTTATCTTGGAAATAGGAAGATTAAAGCTCTTTGTAGATAGGAAGGTTTTAGAATAGATAGAGAAGATAAAGAATGAATGAGTGAGTAGAAATGGAAATTTCTTCTCTATTTATAGATTTATCTAGGACAGAGTTCGGGTAGAACTCGGTAGGTTAACGTTCATAATTTTGAATGTTCCAGAACCAATGGAATAGGTAGAAGCTGCTGACCAGAAGTAATTCTGGTGGATCGAGTTCGGTTAGGCTGATTTTAGGTCATTTTTTGTTCAACAGGATTTTTGGATGCTGGTTTGGTTTAGGATCAAAGATAGGTTTGTTTTGGTTCAAGATAAAGTTCTAAATGCTAGTGATCCCAACTCACAATATAATCTAGACTCAAGGAAGGAAAAATACATAATAAATTGAAGAAAACCAACAACCCTTTGATGACGTCTTTGAGCAGACTTGAAGACGCCATTTTTCCTTAACGACACATGTCTAAAGATAAACAAATCTAGAAATATGAATACCTTTCGGGGGCTTTATCCCCAAACCCCACGGGGGGTGCTGCCCCCTCGACCCCTGTCCGATGATCGGGTAGCAGAACCCCCAAGTACGAGGCCTCGGATAGGTCGTTAGGCGGTTCAGAGAAATATTTTGATTTAATATTTTCTTTGACCCGTCATCAATTCTTCATCGCATATGTCCTGGTTTGATCATGCTTGATTATGCTTACTACATGTCTATAAGTACATGTTAGACGAACAAAGCAGTATGATAATAAGATAACATTTAGTGAGCAGTAGGACAATGCTAAGTTTAAGTAGCAATATGATAGTGAATATTTGAATATTAGTGACATCATTAAGTTAAATTTAATTGATTAGCCATATTCAAAAACATGATATAATCGTTGGACTAACAATCTTCCCCTTTTTTGATTGTAGCAAATCGGTTGTTTAAGATCGATATGATAGATGCATGGATCACTAATAAGCACACATTACTAAAATATTGTTTGCTAACTTAAACTTATTTCTCCTCCGTTGACATGATCAAAAAAATAAGCTCCCTCGTAATAGGATATAAAATGAAATCAATCATCACAGAAGGAAGGCCGAAATAATCATGAACAACGATCAAGGTAGAAGTTTGGAACAAACCATTCAAAACACAATCTAAGAAAGAATATAACTCTAGTTTTGAAGGAAACAAATAAAGGCATCTAATTAAAGGTAGATACCAATATAGTAGAAATCAATCATTGATCATAAATAATCCATGAATTTTTTTTTGCAGAATTAGTCTACCAATATAAAATACCAAATACAGAATATTTAGAAGAAATAATAAAACTTTTAACAATGATCACAAAAAATATGATTCATACTTTGCCCATACAAAGTAATGAATCACTTCAATAAAAAGTATAATCATTGAAAAATAGACATACTAGAATCTACTACATACCCAAGTTCATGCATTTGAATTCAATTAGTTTAGCACGATATATGAATATACATTACATAAACATCAACGTAATAGAGATAAAATACTTGAGAAGGAGATATTCAATCAACTTGAATGCTTCCCCACAAAGTATGACTAGTCTAAATATAGGTTGTCATGAACTTTGAGATAAAATCTTAATAAGAAATGCCAAAATTAATTGAAACTAAAGAAAAAATCAAATAAGGATAATTAAATATATTTGCCAAGATAACCTCTAGATACTCAAATAAAATAAAAGAATTAAATAATAATAATAATAATAATAAAAATAATAATAATAATAATAATAATAATAATAATAATAATAATAATAATAATAATAATAATAATAATATATTCCCTCACAAACATACTAAAATCAAAAAATCATGAACAAATCAACAAGATATTTTAAGTAAAAGAATATATGTCCATGATAAACTAGGAATACCACATATTAAGGGCATAAAAGAATTGAAACAATTAATTTGCTCCCCCTAAAAATATGCGTATCTAGTTCCAAAGTAATTTATATGAAAAATAGATAAAATAAATAATGACAAGATCTAAGGAATATCCAAGATATGCATCTTTCTTTCTTTTGATCAAATGCATATAAAGTTCCAAATTTAAAACAAATATCATCTTTAGGCAAGTAAAAGTAATATCCAATAAATAAACACTTAAAGATGAACAAACAAAATATATATCCAATGTAAAATATATATTCAAATAACAAAAATGATTTCAAGGGAGTAAAGGATTTTTGAAAATTGTCTTAATAATGGAAAGATTCAAAACATCAAAGAGAAATAAAAAATTTTGAAATACTGAATTTATTATGAAAATTTGTCTTAATAAAATGTTCGAATGTCCTTTTATTCTTCAGACTGAAAGCTAACGATTCAAATTTACTATCACAAAAACAACTTTAGTAAAATAATCCATAAATCATAAATAGTCTATTTTAAACAAATAAAACAAGACTAGATAAATGCCCAAATAAATAGCATTCTAAATATATGGCATGTTAGTGGAATAACTGATTAAATGCTCTCCCTTTGCATGGCTATATCCAAATTAATAGTATTGGCAGATTTAAATTCCAGAGAAAATATTTCCAAAAGTAAGAAACTAATTCATCAAAATGTTAGATATTCTTATCAAATTTTATTTCTTCCCTTTTAAAACCTTAATACGGGTACATCTGATAATCGTAGGGTTAAAAAAGAAACGCTTTGAGAGAGAGAGAGAAAGAGAGATTCAATTTGTCTGACTTCTCTCCCGCAAAGATTACTGCTATAGATAGTTATTAACTTGAATAAGAAGAGAATAATAAAAGCTTAATAAAATGTGTATCATGAATACAGAAACACTCATCTTTAGATAAAAGAAATAATATTCATTAAATGAACACTTAAGATGAGACAATCAAAAGATATTTTAATTTAGCGCATATAAATCAAAATACGATGAATAATCATATAAGTCAAACGACGACATAAATTGATCTATGCAATAGTATCTCATAATAGGCAAGATAGATCAACATATGTTACCTTTTGTAAAAATATAAAGAGATAATATTGTCCATCAAAAAGAAAGTCTGAATCTAAAGACGAAATCCCTATATTTTTGCTTAGAATTGAGATCAATCCAAGATTATAGATCGATTTAGGAAATATAAAATATTATGACGATATATATATATCCATTGGAATCAAAAGATCTCAAACAACATAAAAATTCAAATCATTTGTAGTTATAAGCATAAGATGTATCAATTACATGTATCCTTATATGTGCTACAAAATCATTGGGTAACAATAAAATATATAAAAATTTATAACTCAAAATATAGGACCTAGATACGCTGATGTATTCTGGAACCTAGGAAACTGTGTTCGGTGCCTGTCACTCCCGTTTTCTGCTATACATATTTTCTGTATACGTGTACGAATTTCTAGCAATTGTCAGGTGGACCGTAGTTAGACTTGTCTTGCTTAGCTTGATCTTGGTTTAAACTTGCCTTGTTTTATTTGGTTTGGTTCAACATGACTTGGCTTGGCTTGGCTTGGTTTGGTTGATTTTGATTTGAGATGAGAAGGGTTGATATATAAGTCAACTATTTTCTCTCTCTCTCTCTTTATTACTTTCATGTATTTCTTCTTCTTCTCCATTACTCCTCTCCACCTTACACCCAAGAAACCATAGGCAAGTACAACTTGTTTTATGATGGATCTCAAGTTTTTTTGTTCCATTCTCTTCCTTACTTGATTCTAAGCCTCTTTAGAACTTGACATTTTTGGTTTTGATGGATGGATTTTTGTAGATTTAAGTTTTAATTTTTTATCGTTTTTCTTGGTTTTGATCTATTAAAACTTGGTATTTGTAGAAGCATGGAAAAGAATAGGAATATCTATGCGGTCCAAAGTCAACATAAAACTTCATGCGGCTCAAAACTTGGGGAGTTTCATGCGGCTCAAAATTCCTGGTAGCTTCATGCGGCTCAGAAAGCTTCATACGGCCCACAAATAGCAGGGAGCCTTACGCGGTTCGAAATCAACCTAAGCAGCTAGCCATAATTACTCTGACATAAAGGCGATAGCTCTGACAGAGATTATGGCTCTGACATAAAGACAATACCTGACATGCTCCTAAAAAGACAAGAAAATCATCATGATATCCGGCACAGTTTATAATTCCAAAGAAGATTCTTTATGCGGGTCGCCTATACGACCTTCATGCGGCTCAGTCATGAGACAGCTCCCATGCGGCTCAGTCATGAGACAACTCTCATGCGGCTCGGTTATGAGACGTCCTTCATGCGGATCGGTTACGAAACGACCTTCATGCGGCCCGGTTATGAGACGTCCTTCATGCGGTTAAGTTATGAGATGACCTTCATGCGGCTCGGTCATGAGATACTCTTCATGCGGCTCGGTTATGGGACAGTCCTTCATGCAGCTCAGCCATGATGCATCATTCATGTGGCTCACCACAGAGTAGCAGTTGAGACACGTGGAAGAAATTGACCAAGTCTTAACAGTTCAGATTTAGTTCAACAAACAGATCATGATAAATCTTAACGAATCCCCAACTGCCATCTTCTTGAGGCACAGTTACAAGGATGTGGCCCAAAATTAGCCACGTGGCTGTACACCCCATTACTCATAAATTTCTATAAATAGCAAGGTACTATTCCCTTGTACACACAGACAGAGAGATATACACACACCCGGACAGAGAGAGAGCATTTCTTTAGCGGAGCCGAGGTTGCGTTCGATCGTCCAAGGAGTAAGGCAGAGTTGATAGCACTTTCCTGAGCCTCTATCGTCACCCCCCAGAATCTAAACTAAATAATTGTACTTAGATTGCTTTTCCTAGGTTTTGTTCCTAGGCCCTCTTTTGTATAAGCGAGTTTGTAATTGTGAGTCAAAGTTCAGTCCTCCTATAAAACTGTTCTGTTCTACGATAATCAATGGCAAATACGATAGCAACTCTGCTGGGTACAAACTTCTCCACTGCTGAGAAGTTGGTGACGCAATCGGACGCAGCCAAACTCGTCTCCACACAACAGATGTTGGTTGTTCGCTTCGACCAGCAAGCGTTTGAAGAGATGCACTCCGAGGGGAGCGCTAGCCCCATCCAGAAGTGAGCCGGGCCAAAGAAGGCCCGCAGGGCATGGAGGCCCAAAAACTGTTGCCCCTCTCCAAGCCCTGGAAGAAGTGTTCTCTGCTGTCCAAGACGGCGAAGAAGACTCACATGCGGCCCTACTTCAGACTGCAGAGGACCCTGCTGTCCCCAAGTCCACAAAGGAAAACACTACGATGCTGGACTTACGGGAGCAAATGGGAACTCTAAGCGGTCCAAGAAGAAGCCTCATAAGGGTGTCGGCCGCAGAAAGAACGCATATACGACCACCAATCCCAGCCGCTTGCAGAAGGCTCATGCGGCCACCAATCCCAGCCGCATGCAGAAGGCCCATGCGGCCACCAATCCCAGCCGTATGTAGAATGCCTATACGGCCACCAATCCTAGCCACAGGAAGATGACCTATACGGCATCCAATCCCATCCGCCGGCCATCTACCCTCTGCGGCTCGGGTTCAGTCTTCGACCGCCTCTTATGCGGTCCTGACATCAGAAGCTCCAATGAGTATATGCCAGACTCTATACAGCACAGTTTGGACTCTTCCTACTACACGCCCTTAGGTGCTAGAACGAAGAAGTCTAGAACAGCACGGGCTCGTCGAGCTCAGACAGCTGTCCCAACCTCTGACCATCAGAGAGTCCCGCTAACTGTTATGCGGGCCTCTGTTTGAAAGTTGTACAGAACCTCCCGTGTCCAGTCCCCGATGGTAAATGGACAGGGTGGTTCCCAAGAGTCTCCCAACAATGATCGAGGGTAACTGCTTTTACTAGCCCCGCATCAGGGAGCAAACATGATACCAACGCACTCGTGTGCTCGGGATTCTCGGGCCCATAAAACGAGTGTAAAGGTTGATCGAGATGTCCTTGACTTGCGAGATATGATCCTTCACAAGTGCAAGGAAAGAAAAAAAAACCTTGGTGTGCAAAGAGTCCTTCCATGGACGTCACTGCACTCAAGTCATTGTCAATTACTGCTGCAACAAGACAGCAGTACAAGAGGACCGGTAGTCCGTCTTCCAATGACTGTAGCAGCCAGGACCGGTCCTACAATAAAGCTCGGGAGACGAGGTGCTTCCTTTCGCCTCCTGTAACTCTGCCCGGAAGGTCCCTATCGGCAAAGAAGGAAAGAAAATAAATACCTCTAGCCCGACAATTTCAACCAGCATGACCAAGAAACTCTCATCTAAGCGGTTGTCCACAGCCGTCAAAGGAGGAGCTTATCAAGGTACCCACTCAAAGATGAAATCTTCAACACTGGAAGATTCGTCATCTACATCCTTAGGGGAAGGTGAAGCTGGGGGTAGCACTCCTCAGAACATCTACAACAATTCGGTATTTCAAGAAGATGAACCAGGGAAAACAATCCCCCCAACGGACTCAGACGTCCCTGAAAACGTCCACAAGTGCCAAGACGAGGCAACCTCCTATGCTGGGGGTGGCACTTCCTTCGAGTTCGAACCAGAGAAGAATATTCTCACATACCCCGACGACTTCTCTATGCTAGGATTTGATTCGGAGGGCACGTCTTCTACAGTTCCTTCCACTTCTCCTCTTGTGGGAACGACATTCATGACTGATAATGATCAAGACGGTCCCAGTGATCGGCAGCACTTCGACACTCTTAAGGCCATACTTTAAACCCTGGTTAAGTGAGTGGACGAGATCAAGGCGATCCTACCGGCTCTTCAAAGAAGGACACCTGGGCAAACAAGCTTGGGTCCCGCCGTCAATGCGGACTCAAACACAACCGCGCCAACCCTAGGTGATAATCCACCCGAAATGTCGGCTCCCACTACTACAGAAGAGTCTAGGGAGGCGAGAAGAGAAGTCCAAGAGCTCCGTGCAATATTTCACGCCAGAGAATTCTCTCAGGATCTCAGGATACGACAGTCGTATCCCGTTGCATGGAGAGATGTCTCCTTCCCTCCATGATACAAAACATTCAACATCAATCCATATGACAGGAAGACCTCTGCGAGCCGGTACATGACCTACATCGAAGTCACAACAGACCATCTGCCGCATGACGACGCCATCCTCACGAGGTTGTTCATTGGGGCATTAGAGGTGGTCGCATTAGATTGGTACCGCAACTAGTCGGATAACTGCATCCATTCCTTCGCCGGCTTCAAACATATGTTCTTGGAAAGGTTCTACGAGGTGGGACAAGATGTGACAATGTCAACCCTTATAGATGTTGTTCAAGGAGAAAAAGAGCTGACAAGGAATTACATCGAGCGGTTTCGCCAAACCGTGATGAAATTGCCCTCCAGTAACCCGGACACTTCTTTAATTGAGATTTGCCAAAAGAGGCTGCTCCCCACAATCATCCTCTGGATGGGCGGAAGTCAATTTAAAGACTGGAAGACCTTCATCATTAGTGCCACTAGCGCAGAAACAAAATTGAAGAAGGCTCGCCAACTGGGGTTGCATATCTCGGATGGAGAGGATAAGAGCAAACGCCCTAATACCAACAACAACAACGGTGGTAGTTTCTCTAATAACTGGGACACCAAAGGCAAGCAGCTATAGTTGCTGATATAACCCAGAAGCCTGAACCAAAGCAGGTAGAGAAGTAGTGGCCTCAGGTGACTTACTCCTTTGAGGATAGCCATGTCAAGCCCATCTTTGACATGCTCTTGCAAGGAGATAGAATTCAGCTCCCTCCGTCGAGATGTGAACCTCGACCTATAGAGATGGAGAGCCCAAAGTACTGTCACTTCTACCGCTACATCCACCACGCTACTCAAGACTGCTTTCAATTGAAGCGGTACAACCAGAACCTCATCGATTCCATGGCTCTGGCCATTAATTTTGAATAGGTAACCGTGGCTGCCAATATGGTGTCGGTACAATTCGGTAGCTTTCCTCCAACGAAGACTCAAGATGGCGTAGTACCCGTCCCTCGGACAACAATGGAGGTCACTAATCTTCCCCCTCCCCGAGACCAGACGACTGCGCTGGTGTCCCTCACCACGTCAAGAGGGAAGGTCATGTGGGTCCACCCGGACATGGTGCCTGAAGTAACTCAGTCAGCATTATTCTCTACCGACAAGAAGAAGGGTGGAAAAGCTAAGTCCTGCCACACAATCTCAACCGGTATCGAAGAAACAACAGCTGTCGTTACCCGGTCCGGTGCACAATCTCAACCTATATCGGATAACTTGGCTGAAGAACGTCAGCCGGCCACTCCTGATGCCCCAGTACCTTCTCAGCCTCCGCCGGCCGACAAGCCTAAGCCAAAGGAGACCTGCTTCGACAAGCCGCTCCGTAAAGACGCACCTCAGGAGCTAGAGAGGCCTTATAATTTTGACATCCTGGCACAATTGGCCAACACACCAGTCAAATTGTCATTATATGAGCTCTTAAGACTCCAAGGATGTTCGCGTCGTACTGAGCGAAGCACTCCAGAATGTCGACGCTTATTTGGCTCAGGTAAAGCTTACAGGGGAGAGCTCGCCAGCAGATTTCCAAGACAGTGCTTGTACAGGTGCAATGCCCAACATCATGTTCACTCCGCAGGATATACTCATCAAGACCAACCTGCACGATCGCCTTCTGTATTACACTGGATACGTCGGCGACATGAAGGTGGATCGGATACAAATTGATCCCGGTTCTTCTATAAGCATCATTCCGAAGAGCTTGCTTCACCTCGTGCGTATCACTATGCATCGACTGACACCTACCATCCCCGCCATTAGTAGTTTCAATTCAGGGACAAGCTATTCTATTCGAAAGATCAACCTAAAATGCCAAATCGGCGACCTTCAGTCGGAAGTGACTTGCTACGTCATAGACGTAGATACGTCCTACAACATTATCCTGGGGCATCCGTAGATACATGATTATATAATCGTGTCCTCCATATTGCACCAGTGCTTCAAATATGTCGACAAGCACGGCTTTGTAAGAACGGAATTTGCCGACATCGATCTTTTTAAAGGGGTTGAATCCTACTATTCGGATTCCTGCTTGTACAAAAAATCGAAAAGGCACCTGATCAAAGTGGATGCTCAAGAGCAGACAGAGGCTACAATTGGATCAGAAGAACCTCTGAAGATCCGTCTCCAGCCCTGCAAACCAGGCAAAACTGTACCTCTTATAGCCACTCTGCATAAAGAAGCAGCCAGTCTACCAGTGCTCACTGCACAAAAGGAGTAAATGTTGTCCGATTTCCAAGGTCTAGCCAAGGGCCGAGACCCACTGAGGAGCCACTGACAATCAGACTGCCAAGAGCCGGCCAACAACAATCAGAAGAGATCAATCCTTCGGTTAAGCCGATGATCATTCGTCTTCCCAGGACAAGTCGACAGACAAGCGCTAAGCCAGGGGCTGCTAGTGAGCCAACGACTCCACGTCCAGCACCACTAGTAGAATCCTTGATGATCAAGCTACCCAGGTCATCCTCCCAATCTTCAATAATGAATGGGGTGGCTGAATAGGAGCTAGGGACAAATCGACAGCTCAGCACTAAGCCAGGGACCACTAGCTCACCAACGACCCCACGTCCTGCACCACCAGTGGAACCCTTGATGATCAAGCTGCCCAGGTCATCCTCCCAATCTTCATTAATACAGGGGATAGCTGAAGAGAAGTTAGAGCTAGCCAAATATGTGGCTATGCACACTGATGTTCCCTCTGCTGATGATGTAATACCACCAGAAAAGATACCTTATTTTGTCAAAAAAGGTTATCTTTGAACTATCTCGAGCATAACAATCTTCGTATAATGTATGCTATGGAATACGGTATGGGCATCAACTTACACACACAAGTGACAAATGTCTTTACTACGAACCAACTTACTCCCATGGAAGGCGCTTGCTTCATAGTCACGGAAGAAGATCATCCAATCATCTTTGGCCGAAAGAATGATCAACAGTCCTTCAGGCCAGAAGAAGTCAATCTTGAACCCGACACTGGAAGACTGCCCCTTTATCTGTATAGCTCCCGATCCAAGTACCTCATGCAAAAACAGGGGTATGATATGGAGGCTACGCCAGGCTTGAATTATAGTACCGGCCGGCGATTACCATTGTAATTGACAGTCCCGGCTGGAAAACTACGAGATTATTATAGCAAGATCAGACGTGGTCTAGGCTATGTTACACCTGCAACAACTCCTGAGAGCTCGGATGAGGAATGCGAATGGCATTCACATTCAACCGGATCACCCACTTCCGATTCAGATGTCCGCATCGGGGACGTACTCAGGCAAGCTTGGTCGGTCAATATGACATTTGCTGACGCCTATGAAGATGACGAGGACATACTCGAACTCCTTGAATTAGAGCCTTGGGTCCAACAGCTAGATGCGTAATAGGAGAAGCGTTTCGAACAAAGAGATCCCCCTACCGAAGATGAGGTTATGCAAGTTGACCTCGGCGATGAATCTACTCCAAAGCCAATCTTCGTTAGCAAAAGTCTGACAGACGAAGAGCGGGATTCACTATTGCAACTCGTCAGAGAGTATATCGACGTATTCGCCTGGAGATATAAAGATATGCCAGGGTTAAATCCTGAGATTGTACTCCATAAGCTCAACATTCATCCGGACGGAATGTCGGTCAAGCAACAGCAACGACGGTTCCGCCCAGACATTATAAATTCTATCGAAACTGAGGTCAAGAAACTAATAGCCAGTGGCTTCATCCATGAGAAACGACATCCAGACTGGGTCGCCAACATAGTACCGGTCCTCAAGAAGAATAGAAAGATCCGAATTTGTATCGACTTCCGAAATCTGAACGAAGCATGTCCTAAAGATGAGTTCCCTCTTCCTATTACGGACATAATGATTGACAACACATGTAGCTTTAAGCGCATGTCGTTCATGGATGGCTTCTCAGGATACAACCAAATCAAGATGCTTCCTGACGATGAAAAGCATACATCATTTTGAACGCCAATTGGCTTGTACTGCTACACAGTTATGCCCTTTGGTTTAAAGAATTCTGGTGCCACATACCAACGAGCTATGAGTACCATCTTCAGATATCACCTGCGTAAGACTATGGAATGTTACGTCGACGACATCGCTGTCAAAAGCCGCTCTAAGAAAGATCATCTGCACGATCTGAGGACTGTATTCGACCTGATGCGAGCACATAATTTAAAGATAAATCCTATCAAATCCTTCTTGGGTGTATCCAGCAGAAATTTTTTGGGTTTTGTCATTACCGCCCAGGGTATCCATATAGACCCTGAGAAGACGAAGGCAATCATGGAGATGGGTCCCCCAAAAAATCTTCGAGAACTCAGAGGCCTTCAAGGGAGGCTAGCTTATATCAGGAGGTTTATCTCTAACCTCTCCGGGAGATGTCAACTATTCACACATCTCATGAAGCAAGGCATCTCCTTCGTATGGGATGAGGAGTGCCAACGTGCCTTTGACAACGACCCCGGTTGCTGGAAAGCCATTTTTACTCTATGTACGAGCGATGGAGCATTCTTTTGGAGCTCTACTAGCATAAAATAATGAGATGGGACATGAACAAGCTATCTATTACCTCAGCTGAATGATGATAGGGCCTGAGAATAGATACACCACCGTGGAGAAGGAGTGTCTCGCTTTAGTGTTCGTCATTCAGAAGATGCGACACTATGTTACAAGATAGACCATCCATGTTATATCACGAGTTAACCCTCTCTGGGTCCTCATGAACAAACCAGGTGCACTCAGCTCTCGCCTCGCAACTTGGGCAATATGATGGTCTCCCTATAACATGATCTTCATCCCACAGAAGGCTGTTAAAGGTCAAGCTCTGGCAGATTTTTTAGCGGCCCGTCCAGGTTCGGAGTCAACCAGAATATATGAAGAGATCCAGACGAGGTTGCCAATTCAAATATGGCTTTCTATGATACTGTCTGGCGAATGTTCTTCGACGATGCTTCAAGAACCGAACCCAAGGGCAATATCATCGTTGGGGTCGGAGTGGTACTGATTTCTTCCTCTGGATTGGTGATCAATCGGGCATACTCACTCACGGAACCTTGTTCAAACAACGTGGCCGAGTACAACGCCTTGGTTATCGGCCTCCAACTTGTAAAAGAACTGGAGGTAGACTACTTGGATGCATATGGCGATTCATAGTTAATCGTTAATCAGATCCGGGGTTCTTATGAAGTTCGTCATGAAGACATGATCCTCTATCATCAAATAGCAATCGCCATCATTACGTTCCTGAAAGGATTCTTCATAGAACATGTTCCTAGACTCCGGAATATTGAAGCAGATGCCCTAGCAGGTCTTGCCGCTTCCCTGGAAGTCCCAAATCATACTCATCATTTGGTTGACGTAATAGGCCATAAATTGGTTTGTCCTAAGAACAACGTGTAATTTGCTGTGAGTTACTTTGCCGTGGTGGTCGAAGAAACACAGGACTGGAGACTTCCATTTATTGACTTCGTAGTCTATGGTATTTTGTCGGAAAATCCGAAAGAAGCCACTTCTATTAGAAGACGTTCTCTCAGATTCTTCTACGATACAGAGACAAAAATGCTGTATCGGCGATCCTATGATGGATTACTGCTACGATGTTTGTCAAATACAGAAGCCAAAGAAACCATGCGTGAAGCACACGACGGCGTTTGTGGGGCCTATCAACCTGGCCCAAAATTGGAAGACCGCCTTCGCTGGTTGGGCGATTATTGGCCCACGATGGTAGCAGATGTGATAGACTATACAAGAAAGTGTAAACTTGTCATGTCCATACAGATTTTATACACCAACCATCCGAATTCCTACATCCGACGGTGGCATCCTGGCCATTTGAGGCATAGGGAATAGATATTATCGGTCCAATCACCCTGCCTTCATCTAGACGACACCGTTTCATACTCGTAATTGCGGACTACTTCTCCAAGTAGGCAGAAGTTGTTTCGCTTGCATAAGTGAAGACATCAAACATGATCAACTTCTTCAAGCATCACGTTATCTATCGCTTTGGACTGCCTCGAAGGATCATCCACGACAATGGTCCGCAGTTCGTAAGCCACGCCTTCTATCGGTTTTACGACGAACATCGAATCCAGAATGTTGCTTCAAATCCGTACAACCCGACATCTAATGGTCTGGCTGAAGCATTCAACAAAATAATAATCAAGCTTCTCAAGATGTTCGTGTCCTGAAACAAACGCGACTGGAATAAAAAGCTTGGTGAATGCTTATGGGCGTATCGTACTACAGTCCGGACAGCCACTGGGAACACACCATTCTCTCTGGTATATGGAAGTGAGGCAGTTCTTCCCTTGGAAACTCAAATTCCCTCGCTCCGTGTCGCCCTCACTTACCGATTAACGACGGATGATAATTACCGTCATCGGCTACAAGAAATGGAGGCCTTAGATGAGAAACGCCTGCTAGCTCAACAACGAATTGAGCTTTATCAAGCACGCATCTCTGGAGTCTTCAACAAGAAGGTTAAACTGAAAACATTCCAAGTAGGTGATCTCGTTTTGGCAGTTCGGAGGCCGATAGTTATGACTCACAAAACAGCCGGCAAGTTCCAGCCCAACTGAAAAGGCCCATTTATCATCGAGGCTGTATTCTCCAATGGTGCTTACCGTCTCGCAAAGCAAAATGGAGACTTGCTCATGATGCCCATCACCGGCAAGTTCTTGAAGAAATGTTATGTCTAAACGACACCCTCTGAATCAACCAGATTGGTGAGTTATATACCCTTAGGTACCAGTGAACTTACACTTCGGCTACACCAAATGAATTTATATTGCATCTTCCGGGTAGCAAGTCATGTATGATTATACCTCTGAACTTCCTCCTTAAAAGAGCATTTTTTTCTCAGAATCTATTACTCGCGCTTTCAGTGCATAAAAAAGGGTAACAGGTCCACAAAATTTCCTTCGATGTCACCTTTGAGCTGTTTCTCTTCCATCACAAACAAATCACCCCTTACGTAGAACTTCTACGTCTATATTATCTTTGAGTTGTTCTATGTACCCTTCGTTGAGTCCACTCCTGCCACGTCCTCGTTACCTCTGAGTAGGAAGACTCCGTTGTAAAACCCTCATATTTACCACGTCCTCATTACCTCTGAGTAAGTATGTTGGTTTTCTTTTGACTTATTATCCATAATCAAACCAAGGGTACGCCAAGGGTAATATGCTCACAAATGTCCACAGTTGACCATAAATGTCCGTAGTTGACCACAAATGTCCGCAGCTGACCACAAATGCTGTACTAGGTCCTCTAGTACATGCACCTCTTTTCCCACCATCACATGTCTCTGGAGCCCAGTTGTTCCATGGCATTCCTTCGCCCAATACCAAAAACTTTCGTGTCCACCTCACCACGGAGTTGTTCTATGTATCTACATTGAGCCTAACCCTACCATGTCCTCAGTACCTCTGAGTAGGAAGGTTCTATCATCAAACCTCATTTTTACCACGTTCAAGTAAATATGTTGGGTTTCTCTATCGAACTTATTATCCATACCTAAAACCGAGGTATGCCAAGGGTAATAGGTCCACAGAAACTCCCCCAGTGGGGCAAGTACCGTGACACCAAAAATACTATACGAACACAACAGATACCATAAATAAAGGATGAAGTAAACATATTCATTCATTTAAAATCAAAGGTTCTATATTTTCCTGGGACCAAGTCCCTATTAAAAAAATAGAGTGATATAATAATGAAAGAGAGAAAAATTGGATCACGGCTCGACGACGCACAGTTCTCTGAGACGGTCCTTCAGCTTGGTCGTCGACCGCTCAATCCTCAGTGTGGCCCGACGCTCAGCCTCTTGAGTCAACTTCTCTACATCCTCCAGATGCACATGTGCCTGCCAACAGTCTTCAAGTTTCTTCAGTGCACGCTCCAAGGCAGCAGAGGTTCGGGTGACCTGGTCGGTCGTCCGAAAAATTAGCTCCTTATCTTTGCAGGAAGCTTGGAGCTCATATTCTAAAGAAGCCAATTTCCTCTGAAGTTGGAGGATCTGCTCGTTGGTCTCGACTATCCCACGAGATGCGGCCTCTTCCCGAGCGATATAGTCCTCTCCTCTACGGCTTAGTTGATCATACTTTAGAGACAGATCTTGAAGTTCCTTCACTAGAGCAGGCTTGGACGTATCCCGTACCGTCCTTACCTTTTCCATGGCTATTATAAGGAAGGTGCACTCCTGATCTATTGCTAAAGACATATCGACTTGCCGCAGTCCTTAAAACTGAGCCACGAGCTGATCAGCTTCTACTAATTTGGGCTCCAAGAGCTCGACCATTCCTGCCCCGTCGGAGAGTGTTCTAAGGAGTTCAATCTGACCGCGGGCGCATTGATGAGCCAATACAAAAAATGTCCCTCTCTCCAAGGCAGCTTCGACCCCTCGTTTCAGATGGCGGTAGAAACTATCAATCACGTCCTTCGACGATTCATCCAGAACTTTCGAAGAAGACGGTGTCAAAGGAAGAGTAGCTGCCAGAGTTGAAGACGGTTGTAAAGAAGATGCACCAGAACTTGATGCCCCTATCACTAAGGATACAAGTTCCGAGCGATAGGATGCCTGAATAGCAGTCATCTCCTTCTCCGCAGCCCGAAGGATTCGAAGACTGGACAGTGCAAAAAGGTCAACCTCCGGCGATAGAGTTACATTAATCGAGGAGGGTGCAGGGACCATTTCTCTACGCCCCGGCAGTTCCACTACGTCTCCTCCTGAACTCGACCCGGCAAGAGGTCTCTCGATAGTAGTTGGAGGAGGAGGAGGCATACTTTCTTTCACTAGATCCCCTCTGGTGACTTCTCTTCCGATGATGTCCATCGTCGAAAGCGAAAGAGCATGACCTGTATGTCTGGAGCAACATCGATCAACTTAACCCGAAGGATATGAAGATAGAGCAAATGAACCTCCTCACTAATCAATACATGACATAGCTTACCAGGGGAGGGCTGCTGACGCTGAGGCTCACTCACAGCCGCCATATCCTCTTCAACGGCGACACTTGAGCCAATTGTAGCTGCTTCCTCTGCCCCAGCCGCCCTGGAGGTGGATACAACCGGATCACTATCAACCGGCTGAGGTTCAGCAACCTAGGGGACTGATTCAGTAAAGCCTACATCGTCCCTGGTGGGGATGTCAACAGCAGGAGGAATCTCAACCATCGCCGGAGCGACCGTAGTGGTAGGAAGCTCGTCAGTCATAGCACCAATTAAGGTAGCTATAGCCGGGTCAACCTCAGAGGCGGTAGCCGGCTCTGGGGAGTTCACTTCTCCTGACGTCTACAAAGAAAAGGAAAATAATTAGATTATATTTCAGAAAGAAAGAACTAAAAAGATGGTCGTAACTTGAATCATCTCCGAAATGGCTTTGATGTCCTCACTTCTCTTCCTAATGCTCGGCCCGCGAGGCTTGATTGTAGCCCGCTTTCGGGAGTAAGTTATGCCGTCGACAGAGGACTCACGCCTACTCTGCTTACGTAAAGGATTAGGTACATCAGGGGGCTGATCTGCCACCAAATCATCTGTATGAAGAAGCAGGTTATCTGGGTCATCCTCCTCGTCTACATTAATGGACTCCGAGTCAGACACGTCAACTCCTTCTTGGTCCTCGTCTTGGACTCTTTTCGCTTCTCCTCCAAACCAGTACCGATAATGAAGCTGGTACTTGGGTCAAAATCCCTAGGACGCTTGTTCACCATAATATGGCACAGGGCTGCCATGTACAAAATATGTCCCGACTCATTAGCATCGGGAATGGAGAAGCTGGTACGGGTATGAATCGCCGTATAGTAATGCCAAGCTCGAATGTCGTCCAAAATGCTACCCTCAAAACCCAGACAGGAGTTGGAATTGTCCAAAAACATTTGACTGTACCCAAATTGTCGAGAGAATCGACTGGGTAAGTAAGGCTCCAAAAAGACGGAGTTACGGTTGCGATACACCAGATGTGCAGGGCGAATGTTCTGCAACAAAAGGAGCAGCTTCTCGGACAAGAAGTGGGGAGACCTAGTACCGTCAAGATGTATACTTCTTACTTCTTCGTCAATAAATTGAGGAACAGACACGAAAAAAGAATATCGGTCCACTCGTGCCAGCGTCATCCGATAAGCGGGCATAGTAGTGTACTCCCATGGCATACGACAGTATTGATAGATGAAGGCATCATCAGTAGTCACGTCATCCTCTGGGCTAGGCCTCATCAAAGACTGGTAATGTATTAACAGCCACCCCATCAGATAATGGTAGGGCAGCTCCATTCGTTCAAAATCCTTCGCCGTATCGTGAGCGATGACTTTCGATGAGAAAGTGCAGAGGCCACGATATATGCTGCATACCATGGCGGGTAGTAGAGCTAGCCTATATCCAAAGACCAACTTAACAGCATGAAGGATCAAGTTACGGCTGATTCTTTCAATAGTACCTGCTCCTTCCGAAACTACACAAATTTGTAGCCAAAGCATCAGAAATCCTACCATGAGGGCCTTAACAGACATCTTCTGGGTATCTTGATAAAAGTAAATAAAGGTGTCAGATTGGCTCCCTAATCTATCACCCGTAGTCTTATCCCTCTTGGCACTCAACACCTGATTCTGCACCTCCTTCCGGGTGTGAGGACTTCGAAGGAAAATACGGCCTGAGGCACCTAGTTCAAATAGGTAGCTAAGCCCGGCCTTGGTATGAGGAAGGTTCCCTTCCGAGCTATCGTTCTTCTTCTTCGACGTCTGTTGGCATGTGCTATGGTGACATAGCAATTCCCGGTAAACAGCCACAAAACCCGGGTACCGTCGCTCCAAATTCTAAAATTCTTTATTGGCAGGGGTATATGCCTCAAAAACGTCATCTCCCCAAGGCATCTTGGAGACTTCACGCATCTCATGGAGAGCGAGTCCCATTTTCCCTTCGGGTGTGAAGAAGGTCCCCGTACGACGGTTGTACATCTCAAGAAGAGCCATGAACAGCTTCTTGTTTATGGACAGACCAAAACAAGTACCCCGTACGGCATGATAAAGGCCAATCTCGAACAGGGGTTCCTTGTATGTCCACAAGATCTATGAGGTCAAGTTGATCCATGAAGGGGTGGGGTTCATCCAGTTCAGCAGCGACAGCCGACCAGTGGGGTAGGACCCCTTTTGAGCAATCTGGTTCGTAAATATATCAGCTTGGGATAACCTGATGTTGGGACCCTACACGTTTATGAAACTGCTCGGGGCCAACCCCATCATATAGCGACTGATCGGTATCTTGCCCGCGACTACCGACCTTGATGTTTTATTGTAATGAATATCCCCCACGAATATTCCCTTTTGACTCAGGGTTAGGGAGTCCACCATTTTTTGTCGATGGGCATCATATTAAACCAGGACATCAGAAAATGACGTTCTATTTGAGGAATATAAATCGCCATTCCATTGGAAGAAAAACTCCAACTTTCAGATAAATCTAGAACGCTGGAGTTCTTTACAGTTAGGGCATCCCCAAAGAGGAACGCGGGTTTCAGATGTGTGCCCCCTAATTTCCTCGAGTTCATCATGTCCAAGAGAAAGAAGAAAGATTGGGTTCTGATATCCCTCAGCCTGTCCTCAGATTGGTCTTTAGTGATTTGGGCTGACACATGGTCGAACCTTACACCCACAGCAGATTGAGCTTGACCTACCAAAAGCTCCCCCGAAGGATTGATCGGCAACTTCACCGAAAAGAAAAAAATAAAGAAGTCAGAAGATAGCCAGAGAAAACCCCTTAATGTTTTCTGAGCTTATGCGGCTCTGTTAGGTGGGTCTTCATGCGGCCCAGTTCATGAGGTGCTTATGCGGTCATAAGACGTTTCTCATGCGGCTCAGTAGTTAGACGTCTCTCATACGGCTCGGTCATGAGATATCTCTCATGCGACTCGGCCATGAAGCAAGTCTCATGCGGCTCAGTCATGAAGCAACTCTCATACGGCTCGGTCATGAAGCATCCCTCATGTGGCTCAGTCATGAGACATCTTCCATGCGACTCGGCCATGAAGCATCTCTTATGTGGCTCAGTCATGAGACATCTCTCAAGCGGTTCAAACATGAAGCATACCCCATGCGGCTCAGTCATGAGGTGCTCATGCGGCACATACGACACAGCTTATGTGGATTCGTCACACAGAACTTGAGCAGTTCAGTGAAAACGAAAAGAGTATCAACTATGTAGCGGCATAACAGAGAAAGGCCCGCACATAAAATATACGACATAGCCATTGCTGTTAGGGTTTGGATTCATGCAGTTTCTTCCCAACGCTCTTACCATTAATAGTAGAATGAACGTCGGGGTGAATCAAACTCGCCATGTTCGATAAGGAGGCAAGTCCTTTGCCCTTCACTGCAGCACTGGAAGAAGCCTTGGGAGCCATGGATGATCGAGAGAAGAGAAGACGACGACTAAGGCAATGAAAAGTTGGAAGAATGAAAGAAGGAACCTCTCTCCTCAAAACTACTCATACTTATAGGCTGGCAGAGGCATGTAAATCGATAGACACCGTTTCAGATTTTGTTCTGTCTAAAGGATAAAGGCGACTCTTGTGATTCTACCCCCTTTCATGCAAAAGACGGCTCCAAATCATCAAAGCAAATCTAAAGTAATTAATGTCAAAGTAATGGGACGCCCATATGGCACGAAACCAGTATGCGGCCAGAGAAAAGCCCATGCGGCATGAAGAGCTTATACGGACATACCCATACTTCTTATTCAAAGTATTTCAATTTTATAAATTAAAAACTTTGAAAGGGGTCTTGTAGAAGCATGGAAAAGAATAGGAATTTCTATGCGGTCCAAAGTCAACATAAAACTTTATGCGGCTCAAAACCTGGAAAGTTTTATGCGACTCAAAATCCCTGGGAGCTTCATACGGCTCAGAAAGCTTCGTGCGGCCCACAAATAGCAGGAAGCCTTATGCGGTTCAAAATCGGCCTAAGCAACTGGCTATAATTACTCTGACATAAAGGCGACAGCCCTGACAGAGATGATGGCTCTGACATAAAGACAAGACGTGACATGCTCCTAAAAAGACAAAAAAATCATCATGATATCCGGCTCAGTTTACAATTCCAAAGAAGATTCTTTATGCGGATCTCCTATGCAACCTTCATGCGGCTCAGTCATAAGACAACTCTCATACGGCTCAATCATGAGACAATTCTCATGCAGCTCGGTTATGAGACGTCCTTCATGCGACTCGATTATGAAACGACCTTCATGCGTCCCGGTAATGAGACGTCCTTCATGCAGCTAAGTTCTGAGGCGACCCTCATGCAGCCCGGTCATGAGACACTCTTCATGCGGCTCGACCTTCATGCGGCCCGATTATGAGAGACTCTTCATGCAGCTCGGCTATAGGACAGTCCTTCATACGGCTCAGCCAGGATGCATCATTCAAGCGGCTCTTCACAGAGTAGCAGTTGAGACACGTGGCAGAAATTAACCAAGTCATAACAGTTCAGATTTAGAGCAATAAATAGATCATGATCAATCTTAACCAATCCCCAGCTGCCCACTTCTCGAGACACAGTTACAAGGATGTGGCCCAAAATTAGCTACGTGGCTGTACACCCCATTACTCATGAATTCCTATAAATAGCAAGGTGTTATTTCCTTGCACACACAGACAGAGAGATATACACACACCCAGGCAGAGAGAGAGCATTTCTTCACCGGAGCTGAGGTTGCGTTCGATCGTCCAAGGAGTAAGGCAGAGTTGATAGCATTTTCCCGAGCCTCTACCGTCATCCCCCAGAATCTAAACTAAACAATTGTACTTAGATTGCTTTTCTTAGGTTTTGTTCCTAGGCTCTCTTTTATACAAGCGAGTTTGTAATTGTGAGTCAAAGTTCAGTCCTCCTATAAAACTGTTCTGTTCTACGACAATCAATGACAAACAGTATTTTTGAAAACTAGTTGCTTCATGTTGTAGGAAATCTCATTCTACCCATTTTGACCTTTAAAAAGTTAGATTCCGACTTAATTTGAGGGATTTATGCCATTTGGAGTTCATGGGTTCTTATGAACATTTAGAGGCTGGTTGGAGAAGAAGTGCAGTGCATGCTTGCGCATGTTGACGTATGCGGTACATGATAGCACATGCTGGTGCTTGCTGGCGCTGGTGCATGCTAGCACTAGCGCCTGCAAGTACTAGCGTATGCTGGCCCTGGCGCCTTTTGGCCCAAGAGCATCCTAGCCCTGGCGCCTTTTGGCTCAGGTGCATCCTGGCCCTGGCGTATGCTATCCCCAATGCATGCTGTCCTAGGCACATGCTGTCCCCGGCACCCCTTTTGACCCTTGTGCCATTTCTTACCTTGTTAATTCTTGTTGCTTATATCCATGCTTGTTCTCATGGTTCTTAGTGTAATGTTGTGATCCTGGATTATACCCTATACTTGACTTGCCTTGTGACGACCCAACTTAAAAACTTTTCGAGCATGATAGAGCTTGAGCTTGATAAGATTTGACTGGACTTGACTTGAGATGAATTCGGCATGATAATATGAACCCATCTTGATAACTCTTGATAGTGGCCCGTCGAGGTGCACTCCCGACAAGTACTCTTGACATGACAAGTAAACCTGACATGACATGTATAATCTTGATTGTTGTTGCGACGGCTATTCCAGTCTTGCTAGTGTAACTATTGCCTTGATCCCGTAGTTGATTGTGCCTGTACAAGCTACATGTCTTGTCTTGCATCATGTCTATGACATGGATTTCTGGTTACCACGGTCAGGAATTCATAATGAATCAGACTAGGTTAATGACTAGATTGATCAAATAGTCCATATAGAGAGATTATCCCAGTTACAGGCGATCTCGTTATCCCGGCCACACCTAAGGGACTTGTAGCCTGCCGACGAGTCGGGCACATTTCCAGCTCACTGTCATGTGGGGCACTTCTTGAAAACATAAGTACTAAAAGTATACCAGTAATCTTGATAACTCTTGTAACTCTTGTAAATCACCTCGCCTGGATAACCTAGATAGCTGCAGGGCTTGTGACTGTGGAAATATCTCATTGCATCTTGTTAGTAACGAAGCTTGTGATAACCCTAGTTAGCTAACAATAGCAAGCTGTATGACTAGATTGGCCATACTTGAATGAATTGTCTCATGATTAACATGAGAATTATATTCCACCTCTTGTTCCTCCTACTGCAAGCTAATATTTTATGTTATCTCAGTCTCTCATGTTATTTAACTGTGTTATTTTATTAGTTATTCTTTTATTATATGCTGGTTTTAGTTCCTAAGTGGAGCCTCCCTTGTGGCACTCGCTCTTCTGGGTTCTGACCCAGCTGGTTTTGTATGGCCAGATTTTAGAGTAGCACCCGAGGATCTTCCTATCTTCCAGCCAGATGGTGAACTCCAGACATAATCCTGGAAATGAGTGGATTTCTTATTTTTCTCTCCCACTCTTTTGTAAGTTATTCTTTTGAGGTATTTAGCCGTCGAGCAAGTGTTAGTTTGTGTTGAAACTTAATTTTTGTTTGCCTAAAGGCTGTAACATGATTGATAAATCCTAGGATTGATCATGTATGACTTAACTCTTGCTAGTCTCGTATTTTGTATGACTAGTTTCATGATCATCTGAATATGTAATGTTTGGGATGCCTTACTTTATATGTCTAATGATCTAAAAATCTTGTACATTTATTTGCTTGGTTGAGATTAACACACTAGGCTTATTCTTGACCATTGAGACTGATGGAATGTAGTTTAACCCTCATGTATCTAGACAGCCATGACCGTATTACGAGGTAGGTTATATTTCAATGTACGTAGCTGGCTATGTCTGTCCCCCGCTCTCCAGTATTCTGGTTTTGGGGCGTGATACGGTTTAAGTGGTGGCCCATGCAGGTCTTAAAAATTAAGATGTGTGAGGGTTTTACTAAATAGATGTCTCAACAGTATTCACCCTTGATCTCTACTCATGCCTTCTAATCTTCCTATTCTTGACCTGATAAGGTGTTTCTATCCTTAATCAATCTTGGTCCTTTCTTATTGTTCCTCATGTCATTTTCTTTAGTGGCATTGTTTCTGATACTACCGATCAGCCAGGTGGAGCACTTCCAACAAACCAACAGCATTGTTTCTGATACTACCGATCTGCCCTGCCTACACATCCTGATAATAGAACCCTGATAGGACTCAACCGGGACTTGCTTGCATCTTAAGATCGTCGGGGCGATGCCCTGCAGCAGATAGTATAAAATGCCATGGGCAGAGTTGGCTATCAAGGGAATAATATGGCTAACAGCTTCAAGCGCCTGAACCCTCCTTTCTTTGATGGCAGTGAAGATGCTATTGCTGTTGATGCTTGGCTACAGGATATAGAGGTTATTCTGGAGGAAGCTCGGATTCCAGAGGAAGAGAAGGTGGCTGTTGCGCGCCTACAGTTATTGGACATAGCTCGTAGCTGGTGGGCAATGCTAGCAGTTGGATTGGCGATGCCTGTCTTGTGGGTGGTTTTTATTGACAAGTTCCAGTCGAAGTACTTTAATGCAGTAGCTTGATATAATCTGCAGACAAGGTTCAGCAATCTCAATCAGATAGGAAGGACGGTCGATCGATATACGGCCGAGTTTTCTAGGCTTAGTCGATTTGCTCCTACCTTGGTCGTGACCAAATTGGACTAAGTGCAGCGATTCTAGCAGGGACTCCACCTAGAGATTATTCTAGCAGTAGAGCAGTTTGAGCACCAGACCTTTGATGCTATTTTGAGAGCAGTTAGGAGGCATGAATATACATCACAGAGGATAGTAGATTGAACTAGAGGACGAAAAAGGACTCTTGGACAGTTATCTCAGTCAATAGCACCAGCCCTAGCAGCTAGGGCTTTGACTTTTGGAGCTCTTAGGAGGGCGACCATAATTTCTTTGGTTCAGCACTCGACTCCGACGTAGCCTCAGCAACAGAGGCAGAAGCAGTCTTCCGTAATAGGCTACACTCATTGTGGTAAGCCTGGGCACGTGGTTTCAGAGTGTCGTAGAGCACAGGGATTGTACTTGGCATGTGGGGCACCAGATCACATGATAGGGTCCTGCCCGTATAGAGCCAGTTCATCTTCATCAACCCTAACTTGTCCATCGGTTAGGGGTCCAGTACCCGTGCAGCAGCAACAATACCAGTTTTCGAGGCCATTACCGCCTCAGGCCCAAGCCTTCCAGCAGCAGAGGCTGCAACAGTATGCTCAGGCCCAAGCTAAAGTTCAGAACTGGCAGAGAGGTTACCAGCAAAGGGGACCAGCACCAAGGCGACAGTGTCAAGATACGGCTTTGACCGTGGTAGAAGAATTAGCATTAGGTGAGGTGGTGGCAGGTACTATTCTCGTCAACTCTTTTCCAACACCAGTATTACTTGATTCGGGTGCATCGCATTCATTTATGTCTGTTCGATTCACGACACGGATATGACTGGAGCACGAGTCATTATCAGTAAGGCGTAATATACTTACTAGTAACGGTCTTGTGGGAGTAGATAGAGTCTTTTTCTCGTGTCGAATCGTAATTAGCGGTAGAGAGTTTCCTACTAGATTGATAGAATTTTTGATGGCCGACTATGATGTGGTCCAAGGAATATGCAAGAATAGACTGCCATGCTGGCAGCATTATTTTTGGTATTCCCGACGAAGAAGACTTTTGGTTTCTAGAGGCAAAGTAGAACCTTCTCCACCAGTCTTACGGATGGTGGTAGCAGCAGCAGTTCAGTTTTCCAGAGAAGTAGAAGAATTTCCTGACGTATTCCCCGAAGAGCTTTCGGGCATGCCGACAGAGAGAGTGATAGAGTTAACTATTGATTTGATTCCTGGGACAGCACCAGTGTCAGAGAGAGTCTATAGAATGGCACAATCAGAGTTAGAGATCCTGTACAAGAAGATTGAATAACTCAGAACCAAGGAATTTATTCGTGCTAGTGGATCACCTTGGGGAGCCCTGATGCTTCTTATGAAAAAGAAGGATGGTACGTCAAGAATATGTGTTGATTATCGTACCTTGAATTTTGTAACAATTAAAAATCGATATTCCCTACCAAGGATAGATGACTTATTCGATCAACTCAGTGGAGCAGCAGCATTCTCGAAGATTGACTTACGGTCGGGTACCATCAGATCAGAGTCAGAGAGCAAAACATCCCGAAGACGACATTCACATATAGATATGGGCATTAGGATTTTCTTGCTATGCCATTCGGAGCGACCAATGAGCCAGCAGTATTCATGGATATCATGACTCGAATATTCATGCCTTATTTGGATCAGTTCATGATAGTATTTATAGACGATATCTTGGTCTATAGTAAGAGTGAAGTAGAGCATGAGCAGCATCTCCGAGTAGTCCTTCAGATACTTAGAGAGCACCAGTTCTATACGAAGTTCAATAAGTACGAATTTTGGCTTGATCGTATTTCGTACTTAGGTTATATCATCACCATAGGTAGGGTGGAAGTAGAATGCCAGAAGATAGTGGCTATAGAGACATGGCCAGTATCCAGTACCATTACAGAAGTTTGCAGTTTTTTAGGATTAGTCGGCTATTACCAACGATTTGTATCATATTTTGCTCGAATTTCAGCACCATTGATGCAGTTGACCTGTAAGGATGTACAGTTTGCTTCGACAATAGAGTGTCAGAGTTCATTCGAGAAGTTAAAGTAATGATTGATGACGACACCCATTCTTACGCTTCCAGATGGGACTGGAGAATTTTCAGTTTATTGTGATGCTTCAGGTAGAAGATTGGGACGCATCTTAATACAACATGGTAATGTAATTGCTTATGCGTCACGTCAGCTTCCTGATCATGAGAGGAATTATCCAACTCATGACTTAGAGTTAGCAGCGGTAGTTTTTGCAGTTAAGCTTTGGAGACATTACTTGTATGGAGATCGTGTAGAGATTTTCACCGGCCACAAGAGTCTTAAGTATGTGTTTACTCAGAAGGATCTTAACATGCGTCAAAGGAGGAGGCTATAGCTATTGGTAGATTAGGACATCAACCTGCAGTATCATCCTGGGAAGGCCAACGTAGTTGAAAATGTGTTGAGTAGAAGAGCGTGAGCTTATTTTCTAACAGCACAGCCAGAGTTATTAGCAGATCTTCAGAAGATGGGAATAGTGATAGTTCTTCCTACCAGTATGGCATTGATGGCCAGTATGCAAGTTTAAGTCCAGCATAGTGGAGAGAATCAAGGTAGCTCAATCAATAGATTCTAAGCTTCAGCGGCTTAGGGCAGAATGTAAAATAGGACGAAGAGCAGAGTTATGCATTCACGAAGATGGTACGCTCCGATATAGAAGGCATCTTTGTGTACCCAGTGGTGACATCAAGTAGAAGATCATGGCAGAGGTTCACAGTTCACAGTATTCAATTCATCCCGGTGGTATGAAGATGTATCTTGATATCTGTCAGCATTTCTAGTAGAATGGCATGAAGAGGAAGATAGCTCGGTTTGTCTCTTGTTGTTTAGTTTGCCAACAAGTTAAAACTGAACATCAAAGACCAGATTCTTCAACCTTTGTCGATCCAAGAATGAAAATGGGAGCATATTATAATAGATTTTGTAGCTGGATTACCTAAATCCCCAGCTGGGAGAGATGCTATATGGGTTATAGTTGACCGACATACCAAGGTAGCTCATTTTCTCCAAGAATTGGTCAGTCAACGGATCAGCTAGCAGAGATGTATCTCAAACAGATAGTCAGATTACATGGTGTGCCAGTCAGTATCGTGTCAGATAGAGATTCATGATTTATATAACATATTTGGTGGAGTCTTTAAATTAGTTTAGGAACTCGTCTCAAGTTCAGTTCAGCTTATCATTCACAGACAAATGGTCAATCATAGCACACAATTCATACTCTTGAAGATATGTTGTGATCATGTACACTAGACTTCGATGTTTCATGGGAAGATCACTTATACTTGGTGGAGTTCTCCTACAATAACAGTTTTAGGCCAGTATCCAGATGGTACCGTTTGAGGCACTATATGACAGAAAGTGTAGATCACCTTTAGCCTGGGATGATATAGGCGAGAGACAGATGCTTGGTCCAAAAATGGTTATACAGACTATCGAGGTGGTCAAACAAGTCAGAGGTCATCTTTGAGTTGCACAAGATCGACGGTGCCATTGGACCGATTCTTTTCGGCGTCCACTTGAGTTTTCTATCGGTAACTACGTATTCCTCAGGATCTTGCCTACCCATGGCGTCTTTCGATTCGACGTGCGAGAAAAGCTTAGTCCTAGGTATATAGGGCCATTTGGTATTCTTGAGCGAGTAGGTGATGTGTCCTATCATCTAGCTCTTCTACCGTCGTTACGTGAGGTACATGATGTATTCTATGTATCCCAATTACGACGGTATATCGTGGATCCAAGCCATATCCTTGATCATTCAAAATTTGTTGTTGGTACCAACCTTTCGTCTGAGGAATGGCCCGTATGCATATTGGATCAAATAAAGAATATACTCAAGAACAAGAATATTAGTTTAGTCCATATTGCTTGGGGTCATCACTCTTTGGGTGAGTCAACTTGGAAACGTGAGGATGATATCCGAGCATGATATCCACACCTGTTTGACTCATATGATATAATGTCTTTCTTATGTCTTATGCTTTTACTTCCTTGCTTGCATGAATGATTGTTTGATTGACTATTAGTCGTAGATTGCCAGTGTTACTATAACTTATCCCGACACCTCTAGCCTTTTGATTAAATTTCGAGGACAAAATTCTTCTTAGGTGGGTAGAGTTGTCACTCTCGTTTCCCGTTATACGTATTTTTTGTATACGTGTATGGATTTCTAGCAATTGTCAGGTGGACCGTAGTTAGACTAGTCTTGCATAGCTTAATCTTGGTTTAAACTTGCCTTAGTTTATTTGGTTTGATTCAATATGACTTGGCTTGGCTTGGCTTGGTTTGGTTTATTTTGGTTTGAGATGAGAAAGGTTAATATATAATTCAACTCTCCTCTCTCTCTCTCTTCATTACTTTCATTTATTTCTTCTTCTTCTCTATTACTCCTCTCCACCTGCACCCAAAAAATCCTAGGCAAGTGCAACTTGCTTTATGATGGACCTCAAGATTCTTTGTTCCATTCTCTTTCTAACTTGATTTTAAGCCTCTTTAGAACTTAACATTTTTGGTTTTGATGGATAGATTTTTGTAGATTTAACTTTTGATTTTTTTTCTCGTTTTTCTTGGTTTTGATCTATTAAAACTTGGTATTTTCGAAAACTAGTTGCTTAATATTGTAGGAAATCTAGTTCTACCCAATTTTGATCTTTGCAAAGTTAGATTCCGACTTGATTTGAGAGATTTATGTCATTTGGAGTTCATAGGTTCCCATGAACATTTAGAGGCTGGTTGGAGAAGAAAAGCAGTGCATGTTGGCGCTGGCGCATGCTGGCACTGGCGAATGCTGGCGCTGAAGCATGCTGGCACTGGCGTATGATGGCACATGCTGGTGCTGGCACATGTTGGCCCTGGCGCCTTTTGGCCCAGGCGCATCTTGTCCCCAGCGCATGCTATCCCCGGCGCATGCTGTCTTCGGTGCCCCTTTTAACCCTTGTGCCATTTCTTACCATGATAATTCTTGTTGCTTATATCTATGCCTGTTCTCATGGTTCTTAGTGTAATGTTGTGATCCTGGCTTGTACCCTGTACTTGACTTGCTTGTGACGACCCGACTTAATAACTTGTCGAGCATGATAGAGCCTGAGCTTGATAAGATTTGACTGGACTTGACTTAACATGAACTCGACATGATAATATCAACCCGTCCTGATAACTCTTGATAGTGACCCGTCAAGGCGCACTCCAGACAAGTACTCTTGGTATGACAAGTAAACATGACATGACATGTATAATCTTGATTGTTGTTGCGACGGCTATTTTTGTCTTGCTAGTGTAACTCTTGCCTTGATCCCGTGGTTGATTGTGCCTGTACAACCTACATGTCTGGTCTTGCATCATGTCTATGACATGGATTCCTGGTTACCACGGTCAGGAATTCATAATAAATCTTACTAGGTTAATGACTAGATTGATCAAGTAGTCCATACAAAGAGATTTTTCCAGTTACAGGTGATCCCATTATCTCGGCCACACCTGAGGGACTTGTAGCCTACCGACGAGTAGGGCACATTTCCAGCTCACTGTCATGTGGGGTACTTCTTGAAAACATAAGTACTGAAAGTACACTCGTAATCTTGATAACTCTTGTAAATTACCTCGCTTGGATAACCTTGATAGCTACAGGGCTTGTGACGGTGGAAACGTCTCATTGCATCTTGTTAGTAACTAAGCTTGTGGTAAGCCTAGTTAGCTAACAATAGCAAGTCGTAGGACTTGATTGGCCGTGCTTGAATGAATTGTCTCATGATTAACATGGGAATTATATTCCACCTCTTGTTCCTCCTACTGCAAGCTAATGTTTTATGTTAACTAAGTCTCTCATGTTATTTAACTATGCTCTTTTATCAGTTCTTTCTTTATTATATGTTGATTTTAGTTCCTAAGTGGAGGCTCCCTTGTGGCACTTGCTCTTTTGGGTTCTGACCCAGTTGGTTTTGTATGGCTAGATTTCGGAGTAGCACCCGAGGATCTTTCTGCCTTCCGGCAAGATGGTGAACACCTGACGTAATCCTGGCAACGAGTGGGTTTCTTATTTTGCTCTCCCACTCTATTGTAAATTATTTTTTTGGCGTTTAGCCGTCAAGCAAGTGTTAGCTCGTGTTGAAACTTAATTTCTGTTTGCCTAAGGGCTGTAACATGATTGACAAATCCTAGAGTTGATCATGTATGACCTAACTCTTGCTAGTCTCATATTTTGTATGACTAGCTTCATGATCATCTAAATATGTAATGTTTGGGATACCTTATTTTGTATGTGTGATGATCTAACAATCTTGTACATTTATTTGCTTGCTTGAGATTGAGACACTATGCTTGTTCTTGACCATAGAGACTGATGGAATGTAGTTTAACCCTCATGCATCTAGACAGCTGTGACCGTATTGCGAGGTAGGTTGCACTTCAATGTATATAGCTGGCTGTGTTTGTCCCCCGTTCTCTTGTATTCTGGTTCTGGAGCGTGACAGTGCCCTGGATCCATAACTAGACAATAGTTGCAAGTAGACCTTAATGAATCTTAAGTTTATAAAGTATTGATCACTTTGGGTTAGTCGTAGGGGCCAGTTCCCAGCTAGCGGTAGTCCGAAGACTAGTACACCATGTCACTTCAGGCTATTTGCAACTGTATAATAGAAAGATCCTTTCGGCTTGTACCCAAGATGATTTCTACTTTTAAGAACTTCGATTTAAAAGAATATATACAGTATCATCAATCAGCATCGAAATTCAGAATTCCTAAATATACGATGAGTAAATACCCAAAGAATAAACAATGAATGATCATCAAGATTAAGATACTAAAAAACTAGTTTTCAAAAAGTTTTTATAGTGCACTATATAGTATAAGTATGCACTAATAAACATATCAGGATAACTCACAAAAAGATGTGGCTCGTAAATAAATATCCATATATATAGTCATATACAAGATAAATATCTTCTCTCAAAATCATAATTGAAGAGATAAAACAACGAAGTATCAAATGATAGCTCATATTAAGCTATTAAACATGCAAGATTCTAGAATTTTAGCCATTTAGAAAGAATCGTTTAGCATGTTACCAAAGTGGTTCTAGTGACCACACTTATGTTGGTGCAATTGCTTGGGAGATGACCTTTGTAGCTTTGTAATCACCAAAATGTTCTATGGTTCTATTTGATACGAGAAGCTTCACCTACAGCAAGAGGCGAAGACTTTGGTATCCCGAACTTGGATCCACATTTGTTAGCTTTTGGAACCCATTTGCACAAGTTCATATCAACTAGCTTTCTAATTAATCTGACAACGATTAGAAATGTATCCATTCATACCACAATAATGACAGAAATAACATTATTGCAATGTGCAGCAGTATGAGAATGTGTAGTGGTGTGACATGATGTACGTGGATACCTGTAATAGAAGGCATGGTTACGTGAAGCCTTAGCTTTGCTTACTTCCTTTGTAAAGGATCTGTCGTGTGTGACTTTAGGATGTGTCACGTGTCTTATGTTAGACTGAGTCATAGGTTGTACTACCTGCTTTCCTAGTCTAATCTCTAACTTTTTAGAGTTAGCACTGATCTCATCATATTTAGCAGAAAGAGCATCAATTCTATATGAAGCAATATAATACTTCTTCTTTTCGGATTCTAATTCCTCCTTAAGTTTAGCATTTTCATGAGTGCTTTTCTCAATGCATTCAAGTGCCACATGCAATCTAAACTCAAGTGTGGAAATTTTAGTAGAATTATCAGAAGTAAAAGTGTTTCTAGCATCATTCAATAAGCAAGTAAGCTTTTTATTCTCACGCTTATAGGATAGAATATCCTTTCTAGCTTGTTTATACTTATCTAGAACTTTTTTCTGTTCTTTAAGAAGATCACTGAAAGCATCAGAAAGTTCATCATAAGAAAATTTACTCTATTCATAAAGAGTATTACTTGGTACCTCGTTAGGTAATGTCATTGCGCATATATTTGCAGCTAGATGAGGTCTCTATTCTTCTTCGGAATCGCTTGCCTCACTTTCACACCATATACTCGTGGTAGCTGTCACGACCCGCACCCAGTGTAATGGTACAAGTGTGTAACAACGCCAAGCCTACGTGTCACGACCAGCACCCTAGAGTAAGGGCACGAGAAGTGGGTACGTCCAGCCTACGCTGTAGTGTCGGCGGTAGAACGTTGTCCTAGGTTACAACATCTAACAATATAAGGTACATGTACAGTATATACACTCCGAGTGGAGGTGACAATACAGAATACAGTCTCAATCACAACTAAGGCAGAAATAGCACGATATCATTGATATGAAAATCACAAGGGAAGATACAATCCGAAAGAAAAATAAGTCTAAGCGTCTAACGACACAATAACAAACATAATACAACTCAAATCCCAATGACAACATAAGTAAGATAAAGCCTAACTAAACTAGTCTAGACAGTAGGCATGACATCATCAGCTAGATCTGGATCCTCCTGTGGGTCCAACTTACAGGTGTCGTCTAGATGGGCTCCATAGTAGGTTGGATAGAAGTCCTCGGTATCAACTGTAATATTTTCAACAGGTCCAGTCAGGACAGGATCGAGCACAGTACATCTCACGCAGTTCATATCATGGCAGAAAATATACAACATGCAAAAGAATAAGATACAAGAACTGTAAGAAGATGTACACGAAAACAAGAGATATTTGTAAATTGGAAATATATACATAATAAGTAAGAACTGTAAGTGACTAGTAATTTAGAGCACAATATGGTTATGTAAACAGGTTGGGTTATACAATAAAATGGGACACCATTATACACGAAGGTACAATAGACATATACAATGTCTCATAAAATAGGGAATTTGATAGCATAACCATTTCCTACTAACCTTCCCCAATCAATACACAAGGATCCAGTCAAGTTATGTTATTGCACACAAAGTATAGTTGTACAAGATGATCATGTGGGCACATGAGAGTACACGATTTCACAAGATTTGTACACGAATAACACGAACAGAAGGAGTATACAATACCCATGATAAAGTACACGAACACGAAATACCCGATGTATCCTATAAGGGGATAACATCGCATAAAAGATCCATATAGTACTAATCCGTGATAATAAGTGTCAGCATCAAGTAAAGTAATCTAGAGCAAGAATATAAGTCGTGACAAGTCTAAAACGATCAGAGAATGTACTCGCCTGAGGTCCGAATGTCCCTGAGAAAATAAAGTCCGAAATGAGGTAACTGGGTCTTATTTAGTGCAACACAAGTCATGATGTATACAAGGGAATTATAATTTGAAGAATACAATACATCTACAAGTTTCTAGGTCAGTCTGGACCAAAGTCAACTCTTGGTCAACTCTGGTCAACTCTAAAAGTCAACTCTAATTAAATTAGGTAAAACTAGTTAGGGTTTGGTAAATCTTGGTCAACTAGTCTAAGTTAGTGTAATCTAGGCTTAGTAAGTCAAATTTTGGTTTAACAAGTCAATTCTAGGTATACACACATAGCCTAGACAACTAACTATACCCTAGGCCTATACACCATTACCAATACTACCCAATTTATACAATACTCATTATAATTTATATATATACACTAAATTGCATTCCTCTTCTTGCATTATACCACATATGTACACACTATATATAGCATAGGCTATACTAGCCATCAACATACAACTCTACCTATATGTACATACAATATCTATATATATATAGGCATACATAGGAACAACTCAAGGACTAATGTATGCATATATATATATATGCATTTATATACATAGAGGGTTAGAGAGGCAAGAACTTGCATAGAGGGCAATATATATGTGTGACTGAAATCTGAAATCAGGGAATAGAAAATATGTTGACAATGGGTAGGTTAGCTAACAGTGGAGGGTGTGTAATAGGGTGAGTGAGTGAGTGAGTGTCAATAGGACAGTTTATTATATTAGTGAAACAGGAAAAAGGGTCTCAGGTTTCCAGTGTATTAATAGGAAGTCTTAGTTTACAAATGGGTTTTCAGGTTTTCAAAAAAATCGAATTAGAGTGTAATGAGTTTTCAGTTTTCATAGAGGGTATTCTAAGTTCCTCATTGAGTTCTCAGGAACGCACACAGTTAACATTAATCCCAAAAATCTCAGGAAATATAATAACTGAAATCTCATTAAAATCATATGAAAATTCAGTTTAACATTTGAGTTTTCCTCATTCAATCCCCAATCCAATCATTTAAACCCAATCACAATTCAGTTTTCCATTTCAAATCCCAGCTTAATAGTAATATGAAACTCAGTTTAAATAAAATTTCAATCTCAGGAAAAATCAAATTCAGTTCTCAAACATGGCAGGACAGTTCAACCCCATTTCGGATATCCCATTCAACATCAAAACAACAACCAACTCATCGCTCAATCAACATGGACATTAATATTTCAAATTCAGGAATCAATTCAGTTAACATCATTCAATTTACAATATTTAAATCTCTGGAATTCATTCACTAACTGACAGTTCATATTAGACAAAAACTGGAAAACACTGATACCTAAAACCCAGTTCGAAAACCTAAATTAACCCATGAATTTTAGCAATTAGGCATGTAGGTGTGATCTTCATATGATCCCGTGTCTAGGTTGTGTCATTCGTGTCCACTAGAGTGGATACGAAGTGTCCAAGGCAAGAGAAACTGGGTTCAAAATTCTGGTAGTGCACAGTTCGTGCACAGGCTCGTACAGCCATGTTGATCGACCTAGGTCACGACACAAAGCACGTGAGGTCTCGTGCATGTATCCATAGGTAGATGAGGTCTCAGGCTAGAGATTCGACACCCTGTATCGAGTCCAAGGCGTGTCAGTGTCCAGGTCGAAAACCGTATCAGTAGGGGAAACCTGTATGCACAGTGTGTGTACAAAACCAGTGCATGAGCGATTACGTGTTCGACGCAACACGAAGAGTCGTAAAACTTGGGGAGTGACTTGTAAGTTACTGCCCCGACCTCCATACCAATTTTGGTGGGTTCACAAGGTCTGTGCAGTGAGCACGACATGCGTGGCAGCAGGGCATCGAGACACTGTCTCGTATTGCAAGTTCGTGTCGATTTTTGATACGAAAATGATACCAGTGTGTGCTCAATCAATAGAGGATTGAAAACACATGCATAAGGCTATCAATCCATGCAATTAGTTTCAAAAATGGTTATTAAAACACTTGTTTAGGCATTTCATCGAACACCGATTCATTTGGACTGATACGTGTCCGATACGGACACGAAATGGACACTACTTAGCACCAAACTATTCCTACAGCTAGGGTATACCTATATGCATGCATCTATGAAAATAAAACCTGATTTTAGAAGAGTTTTATGGGATTTACCTATTGAGATTGAATCTTAATGAAAAAGGGGTATTGATGAGGTTTCTCGTTGAACTCGAATTAACCAAAGCACTTCAAACCCTAGCTAGCAAGCCCCTTCTAGCTTCCACTATGGTAGAGGGTGATGATGCAATTGATTAGGACCAATTTGGGCTTGATTTGGATGTTAGGAAAGGATTTTGGGGAGGAATAATTAGGACTTTTTCTAGGTATTTAAAAATTAGGCAAGAACAACATAGGAGCATACTTATAGGAGTGGAGGATCCTATGGTGGCTGCCATTAGATGAATTAGGTTAGATTTTAGTTCTAGATGAGTGGCTAGGAGTTGTCCAACCAATTCTAGGCCTTCCTATTGGTTCAACTTGTCATTGGCTTCCTTTTTCACAAATATCCTAAGAGTAAAATATCTTACCTAGAATATCTAGATATTATTAACCTTGTCATTACTAGGTTACCCTAATCAATCAAGGCTAATCTAGATTAGGCTAAGTTTCTAGGTCAAGTCTCAACCTAACAATTAGCATATATTTAATTAATACAATTTACAATTTCACAAAATTGTCCAAATGACCAAAATACCCTTAAGCTAAAAAGTTGTAATTAGTCATCCTAATCACATGACTAGGCTCCCATGGTCATAGATAGTCTCTAAGCTTAGCAATTCTAGGGTTTAACTAGTTAACCATCAAAATCACAATTCAATGTTTTAAATAGTTTTAAATTGATTAAAAAACAAAATAACAATATGATTTAAATATCCTTATTAAATGATTATAATTACAAAATTTCAAAATTACCCTCATTTAGAAAACTGGGTGTTACAAGTCTACCCCCTTAGAAGAATTTCGTCCTCGAAATTAAGATGGTCGTACTCCTTCCAGGTCAACTACCCCAACAATTAAAGTCTCAGAACCACACAGTTCGACAATCATATGTGTCTGTCCAAAATCATGGTACTCAGAATCTTCATCATGCTAGTGAACAAGGCTACGATAATCACAAAGTCCTCGGCTAAGGTACATACCTCTAAAATTATTGAATCTAAAATTTTCGTATTGTCGCTTGCTTGGCCGCAAAAATCTTAAATTCCTACACCCGAGAAATACATCCAAAACCAGACTATATGTCCTCACTATGCCAGCTAACATGACTATAGAAGACTCTATATCCCATAACTAAGGCGACCTAGCCCATACGACTTATCTCAAAAAAAATTAAATCATAATGAAATACCAGATCAAAACTTATCAACAACAAGGAACAGATGGAATCGAATTTCAAGATAGTTAAAATAAAGCAAGGGTAGGAATGGAATCGAAAAACAACAGAACCTGCAAGCATGCCTCCTACTGCCTGTGCATCCTCAACTATCATGGCGAAAGCTTGCCCCTGCTGGCCTCCTCCTCTGGCGTGTTGCTGATGCTGGACAACCCTCTGTTGTCCTGCTGGAGCCCTAGCTCCTTCTGCTGCTTGAGCTAATGGTGTCGGGTTCTTGGGACACTCCCTACACTGATGTTCCGCTGAACCACAAAGTAAACATGTATCGAGCCTCTTCCTGCAGTCGTTCCACCAATGACCTGCCTTTTTGTAGAAGTTGCACATAGCGTCCTGTCGCTGTCGGGTGCCTGGAAATAGGTACGTCCCTGATCCTGAAACTGCTGCTGAACAGGCCTCTACTGCTGCTGCTGAAACTGTATGTGAGGCCTCTTGGACGGGCCTGCACTGCCACTAGCTCCATGAGCGTCTCGTCCCCTCTTGAGCTTCAGCTCAAGATCATCCTCTGCTGCTAGGACACCCACCAGAATCTTCTCAAAAGTGGCACTCCGGTCACTCTTGGTCAAGGACTTGACCTCCTTGACTAACCCCTTTCGAAACCTCTGGGCCTTCGATGTCTCACTAAGTCCCTCAACAAATCTGCTCAGACGGCAGAACTCCCCTGCGTACTCCTCGATTGTATGACTGCCCTGAACTAGGCTCTCAAACTGCGTCTCCAGGACGCCAAGAGCTGTGTCAGGGAAAAACTTCTCTTTGAAGCATTTCTTGAAGGCTGCCCAAGTCTGTCCCTCGGTCCACACCCTAGGGTCCGTCTGATACCAAGTACGGGCCAGGTTCTGCATCTGACTGCCTGCCTCCTCGATCTTAAGTCGGGCTGGTATCTCCGCCAGCCGAAATATCTCCTCGATATGCTCGATCCAGTCATCCACATATAAAATCCCCTCTGTGCCGTGAAAGTCCCACAGATGCATCTTTTGGAAGTCCTGGATCCCTGGTGTCTTCGGCTGATACTGCTGAATCTGGCCTGCCTGCGGCTGCTCGATAACTCTCTCCACAGTCGTCAGGGCAAGCTGATGGGCATTCTCTATGCCGTATTGGAAATGAGCGGTCTTCTATCGCTGAGACTCCACCAACCTCCGGAGGAAATCGAACAACTGTGCTGCGTCAACTGATCCGAAAGGTGGCTGCTGCTGCTGCCGAAGAAAATCAGGAGTGACGGGGGAAGGTCTCTGTACAGGCGGAGGTACACCCCCAAAAGCTGTAGAAACTCTGACATATGAAGTGATGGGAGGAGCTACAGTCCCAGCGTCTACAATCGGGCGAGAGGTGGCAGACCTCTCACCTGCGTCTGCTGGGCCAGAGCTATGCGATCGTGTCTCGATCACTATCCTGGAGACAGATCGAACAAGGAATCAATACTGAGATAGAAGCAATAAATCAAGGGAGGACAGTTTATTTCAAAAGAAAGTATTAAAGTAGCAAGAATTTTGATAACAAGAATCAGGTTAAGAGATTTTTCTAATATGATTGAGTACCTCAAAATATTCTACTCCTACTGCAGGCGGTAGTGATACTCTAGTTCAAATACCACCACATAAACTTGACCTACATGGGCCACCACTAAAAATGTGTCACGACCCGCACCCTAGAGTAAGGGCACAAGAAGTGGGTACGTCCAGCCTACACCACAGTGTCGGCGGTAGAACGTTGTCCTAGGTCACAACATCTAACAATATAAGGTACCTATAAAGTATATACACTCTGGGTGGAGGTGACAATATAGAATACAGTCTCAATCACAACAAAGGCAGAAATAGCACGATATCATAGATATAAAAATCTCAAGGAAAGATACAATCAAAAAGGGAAATAAGTCTAAGTGTCTAACGACACAATAACAAACATAATACAACTAAAATCCCAATGACAACATAAGTAAGATAAAGCCTAACTAAACTTGTCTAGGTAGTAGGGATGACGTCCTCAGCTAGAGCTGGATCCTCCTGTGGGTCCAACTCACAGGTGTCTTCTAGATGGGCTCCATAATAGGTTGGATAGAAGTCCTTGGTATCATCTGTAATATTTTCAACAGGTCCAGTCCGGACAGGAGTGAGCACAATATATCTCACGCAGTTTATATCATGGCAGGAAATATAAATCATGCAAAAGAGTAAGATACAAGAACTGTAAGAAGATGTACATGAAAACAAGAGATATTTGTAAACTGGAAATATATACATAATAAGTAAGAACTGTAAGTGACTAGTGATTTAGAGCACAATATGGTTATGTAAACAGGTTGGGTTATAAAATAAAATGGGATTCCATTATACATGAAGGTACAATAGACATATACAATGTCTTATACAGTAGGGAATTTGGTCACAAAACCATTTCCTACTCACCCTCCCTAATCAATACACAACGATCCAGTCAAATTGTGTTATTACACACGAAGTATAGTTATATAAGATGATCATGTGGGCACATAAGAGTACACGATTTCACATATTTTGTACACGAATAACACGAACACAAGGAGTTTACAATGTATATGATAAAGTACACGAACACGAAATACCCGATGTATCCTTTAAGGGGATAACATCGCATGAAAGATCCATATAGTACTAATCTGTGATAACAAGTGTCAGCATCAAGTAAAGCAATCTAGAGCGAGAATATAAGTCGTGACAAGTATGAAACGATCAGAGAATGTACTTGTCTGAGGTCCGAATGTCCCTAAGAAAATAAAGTCCGAAGCGAGGTAACTGAGTCCTATTTAGAGCAACACAAGTCATGATGTATACAAGGGAATTATAATTTGAAGAATACAATGCATCTACATGTTTCTAGGTCAGTCTGGACCAAAGTCAACTCTTGGTCAACTCTGGTCAACTCTAAAAGTCAACTCTAGTCAAAATAGGTCAAACTACCTAATGGTTTGGTAAATCTTGGTCAACTAGTCTAAGTTAGTCTAATCTAGGCTTAGTAAGTCAAATTTAGGTTTAACAAGTCAATTCTTGGTATACACACATAGCCTAGGCAACTAACTATACCCTAGGCCTATACACCATTACCAATACCACCCTATTTATACAATACTTATTATAATTTATATATATACACTAAATTGCATTCCTTTTCTTGTATTATACCACATATGTACACACTATATATAGCATAGGCTATACTAGCCATCAACATACAACTCTACCTATATGTACATACAATATCTATATATATATAGACATACATAGGAACAACTCAAGGGACTAATGTATGCACATATGCATATATATATACAATGATATATATATACATAGAGGGTTAGAGAGGGAAGAACTTGCATAGAGGGCAATGTGTGTGTGACTGAAATCTGAAATCGGAAAATGGAAAATCAGTTGACAGTGGGTAGGTTAGCTAACAGTAGAGGGTGTGTAATAGGGTGAGTGAGTGAGTGAGTGAGTGTCAATAGGACAGTTTAGTGTATTAGTGAAACAGGAAAAAGGGTCTCAGGCTTCCAGTGTATTAACAGGAAGTCTTAGTTTACAAACGGGTTTTTAGGTTTTCAAAAAAAAACAAATTAGAGTGTAATGAGTTTTCAGTTTTCATAAAGCGTATTCTACGTTCCTCATTGAGTTCTCAGGAATGCACACAGTTAACATTAATCCCAAAAATCTCAGGAAATACAATAACTGAAATCTCATTAAAATCATATAAAAATTCAGTTTAACATTTGAGTTTTCCACATTCAATCCCCAATCCAATCATTTAAACCCAATCCCAATTCAGTTTTCCATTTCAAATCCCAGCTTAATAGTAATCTGAAACTCAGTTGTAAAACCCCTAAATTTCTACTGATTTTTTTTATTATTTTTGGTACTGATTTAATATTTGGTATTGTACGTCGCTTGGTCGTATTTTACGTCGCGCACAAAATTTTATTTTTGTAATTGCTCGACGAGTGCGAATATGTGTCAAGGTACATATGTTAGAAAAATATTTTATTATAAATTTTATAATATTTTATTTTTGTATAAAAAGGTTATTTTATTCACCGTTTACAAATAAATGGTAATTTGGAAATTTTGGTTTAATATTTTGCAAAATATAGAAATTGGTTTATTTATAAATCTTGATATTTACAAAAGCTAGTTTATGATTTAAATATTTAAAGTGTTATAGTGATTTTCGAAATTTATTATTTCCATAAATATCTAACTATGAAAAAAATATTTGAGATCTTGTTCACTTAATATTTGATTAAATATGATAAATTAAATTGTAAAAGATTTTATTGGCTTTATTTAAAAATATTTTAAATTAAGTATGGAATTAATTTGGATTTGGATTTAATTTGAATTGGCTTTTAAACTATTTAAATTAATATTGAATTTAGCTAATGAGGATTTAAACAATCCCAATCTTCATCCTAATGGGTATTCCCACGTCCTATAAATAGGCAGGTACTCCTCCATAAATTTCGGGCATCCATAAATTTCTCCATAACCCATTGTGTACCGTGTCTGTGCCCTCCCATATCCACTATTCCCCTAATACATGTACATTATATCTCTTCACGTCCGACAATTCCGGACGCACCTCCACGCCACCACCACCGTGTCGGACACACCCGACATGGCCATACCTATCAAATCCTAATCCTAACCCTACACCGTTGCCGCCATATCCAGACAACCACCACGTCTCCGTCAACGCCAGAACCGTCACCAACATCGTCATTCATCTCCACCACACACCCCCCATCATCCACCACAGCCTCTCCGGCCGGTGACCCACCAAGGCACACCACCACCATCAGCGCCATTCCCGCCACGCATCTCCGCCAACAACCACAGCTCAGCCTCCTCGCCCCCACGGTTCGCCACAGCGCCACCCCGCCATTTCCACCACCACCAGCACAGCCAAAACCCGAACTCCGGCCGTCGCCATTACCACCACCCTCAACACAAGAATAAGAAGAAGGGGGAAAAACCTAACCTTCGTCGTCCGCCTCCAGTGCACCGCCCGAACCTCCGACGCCTCCGCTGCGAGGGCCTTCCGTCGTGGATCAAACCCGCTGACCACCGAACTCCTGCGCCGTCTCCTCCGAAGTCGGCGCCATCTCCGCCGATCTCTTCCTTCCGCAGATCCGGCGCCTCCGCCGCAGCCTTGGCCGCCGTCCGCGCGAGCGCAGCTCCGCCCCAACCCGCGCGAACACCGCCCGCCGCTGTTGGAAAACCCCCATCCGCCGCTCCTTTCCCGGCCGCCCCTCCACGTTTGGCCTCGCCGCCCACCGCCCAGCGCCGCGGTCGCGCTGAGCCGGCCGTGCGGAGACGTCGATATCCTCTGCCCCTTGCCTGAAGCCCGCGTCGCTCCTCTGCCCCAGCGCCGCCGGTCGTACTCGCCTCCACCGGACCGCCGCTTCTCCTCCCAGTCGATGCAGCCACCGCCGGTGCCTGGCCCTCCTCCCGCATGTTGAGCTCCGACCGCCGAGCTTCCTCCTCCATCGCCGGCGCCGTCGGCCGCGATGCCGGAGCCACCCGTCCCGGTAAACACCTTCTCCCACTCCCGCCTCTCTCGTTCTCTCTCTCTCTCTATAACTCTCTGTATAAATTTGGGGAAAAGGGGTTTTTTAAGAGTAGGGTTATATTATATTATTATTATTATTATTATTATTATTATTATTATTATTAGTATTATTATTAAAGGATTAGATGTTTTGTTTTTTTAATAATACTAATATTATTATTGCTGCTACTATACAGCTATAGTACTGATAATTATTACTTATTATTATTATAATTTGTCATCATCATTATTATTATTATGATCATTATTATTATCACTATTATTATTATTATTATTATTATTATTATGGAGGATTGTGTTATTTTTGGGTTAAATTTTTATTATTATATTATTATCATTATTATTAATTAGTACTAGTGATATTATTTATAATATTAATTGTTAAATTTTTTATTATCTACATTATTAATATTACTATTATTTAAATGGAATTGAGCTTTCAAATTTCTAAATAATTATTTAAATTATTTTTGATTAATAAAATATAGTTTTTATCTAGAAAAATCTAGTTTCACAAACTTAAGGTTTTAGCCTAAAACGATTCTAAATTTCCAAGTATGTACCTAAAACATATTTTGACTAATACAAACAAATAATTTCCAATTTGTATATATAAAGTATTTTCGAGTATTACGTAAAGATTATTTATAAAAATATTTTCTAAACATGGTATAAACACCTTTTCTACAAATCCATCAGTTATCAATTCTTGATCATGACTAATTCCATGTTCCTATTCTCTCGCGACTTTGGACATCTGCACCGTGACTATGGCTATTGGACCATGCTGACTTGTCAGATTATCGCACACCAGGCGACACCCCAGGCAAGATACCTTGCCATTATACTGTGTATATTCAGTCTGCATTTTATTTATATATCACTGTTCATTTATTTCCTGTCCTTACAGTTCTAGATTTACTACATGTTCAGTGATATTACCTAAATTGTTATTATCCTTTGATTGCATGTGGACTTAGAGTTAAGGGACTACCACTAGCTTAGTGCATTGCATAAACCTTGACACAGTTATACCACGATGATGTGTGAGATGAGAAGCATATAGAGGTTCTTGCGTGTGGGCTGATCCCCCATGCGCATGCGTTAAGGCTAACTGCTAATAGAGGCATGTTAGGAGACTTAGCAGTTAGTAGAGGTACATGGTCGTGGATGCGACTTGACAGGTACATTGGGTGGGGAGAACATTACCTGACGTATGGGCTTCTATGCACTTCCCTCATTACCTGTGCGCTCCGCCGGAGACGCAGGCTCCAGGTGCCCTCTGACGTTATCCAGAGCGTTATGGACGTAGCCCCTTGCACATGGTGCCCTCTGACGCTTCCCGAGCGTTATGGACGTAGACCCCTGGTGCCCTATATGGGAACTATGCCGATCCTATTTACAGCCAGGGCTCATGCGTTGAAGGTTTGTTCTTACTGCATAAACACATTAGATGGTTAGATAACCCACGTCAACGTCATATCACCCCGTTCCATTAGTAGCTTGGGACAATATCGCATCGCGGTATAGTGTACTACCTCTTGTCCTTGTTTGGTTGTAGGGGTAGTCAACTGTTTCGACGATGAGGTATTGGAACTTGTTACGAGTGTGACTATTTACTTTACTTGTGATTTATGACATAGTATATATATTCAGTTATGTGGCATGTTGATGTATCTTGTTACGTCCCTCTGAGGACCTGGTTATCTCGCCAGGTGTGTGTTTCGTGATTTCTTGCAGGTGCTCTAGCTAAGGCCATTCCTTCCTTCGTGGGGATTGCTCTTGGATTCGCCATCGCTGTCGCTTGCTAAATTCTTTCCTTGTATATTTTTCCATAATTAATTTGGTTGGTAGTGGACTTTGTCTCCGCCCAACTATGGTGTACATGACAAATTCAAAGTTACTTTTATATCATATTTATCTTTGTGGATGAGATTTAGTACCTTGGTTACTGTATTTTACAACTTATGTATATATACGAGGGTCTATGTACTTCGTATGTATACAGTTGACATGATTGCATTCTAGTCCTACGTATTGTGGGACTGGGGCGTTACACAGTTTACTTAACATTTCAATCTCAGGAAAAATCAAATTCAGTTCTCAAACATGACAGGACAGTTCATCCCCATTTCGGATATCCCATTCAACATCAAAATAATAACCAACTCATCACTCAATCAACATGGACATTAATATTTCAAATTCAGGATTCAATTCAGTTAACAACATTCAATTTAAAACATTTAAATCTCAGGAATTCATTCACTAACTGACAGTTCATATTAGACAAAAACTGGAAAACACTTATACCTAAAACACCAGTTCGAAAACCTAAATTAACCCATGAATTTTAGCAATCAGGCATGTATGTGTGATCTCCATATGATCTCGTGTCTAGGGTGTGTCATTCTTGTCCACTAGAGTGGACACGAAGTGTCCAAGGCAAGAGAAACTGGGTTCAAAATTCTGGTAGTGCACAGGCTCGTGCAGCCATGTCGATCGACCTAGGTCACGACACGAAGCACGTGAGGTCTCGTGCACGTGTCCATAGGTATATAAGGTCTCAGGCTAGAGAGTCGACACCCTGTATCGAGTCCAAGGCGTGTCAGTGTCCGGGTCGAAAATCGTATCAGTAGGGGAAATCCTTGTGCACAGTCTGTGTACAAAACCAGTATGTGAGCGATTACGTGTCCGACGTGACACAAAGAGTCATAAAACTTAGGGAGTGACTTGCCAGTCACTGTCCCGACCTCCACACCATTTTTGGTGGGTTCACAAGGTCTGTGCAGTAAGCACGACATGCGTGGGAACAGGGCATCGAGACACTGTCTCGTACTGCATGTATGTATCGATTTTTGACACGAAAATGATACCAGTGTGTGCTCAGTCAATGGGGGATTGAAATCACATGTATAAGGCTATCAATCCATGCAATTAGTTTCAAAAATGGTTATAAAATACTGGTTTAGGCATTTCATCGAACACCAATTCATTTAGGCTGATACGTGTCCGATACAGACACAAAATGGACACTACCTAGCACAAAACTTTTCCTACTGATAGGGTATAACTATATGCATGCATCTATGAAAATAAAACATGATTTTAGAATGGTTTCATGGGATTTACCTATTGATATTGAATCTCAATGAAAAAGGGTATTTATGAGGTTTCTCCTTGAACTCCAATTGACCAAAGCACTTCAAACCCTAGCTAGCAAGCCCCTTCTAGCTCCCACTATGGCAGAGGGTGACGATGCAATTGATTAGGACCAATTTTCGCTTGATTTGGATGTTAGGGAAGGATTTTGGGGAAGAACAATTAGGACTTTTTCTTGGTATTTAAAAATTAGGCAAGAACAACATAGGGGCATACTTATAGGAGGTGGGGATCCATTGTTGGCTGCCATTAGATGAATTAGGGTTAGATTTTAGGTCTAGATGAGTGTCTAGGAGTTGTCCACCCAATTCTAGTCCTTCCTATTGGTTCAACTTGTCATAGGCTTTCTTTTTCACAAATATCCTAAGAGTAAAATATCTTACCTAGAATATCTAGATATTATTAACCTTGTCATTACTAGGTTACCCTAATCAATTAAGGCTAATCTAGATTAGACTAAGTTTCTAGGTCAAGTCTCAACCTAACAATTAGCATATATTTAATTAATACAATTTACAATTTCACAAAATTGTCCAAATGACCAAAATACCCTTAAGCTAAAAAGTTGTAATTAGTCATCCTAATCGCAAGACTAGGCTCCTATGGTCATGGATAGTCTCTAAGCTTAGCAATTCTTGGGTTTAACTAGTTAACAATTAAAATCACAATTTAATGTTTTAAATAGTTTTAAATTGATTAAAAAATTACCAAAAATCACAATATGATTTAAATATCCTTATTAAATGATTATAATTACAAAATTTCAAAATTACCCTCATTTAGAAAACTGGGTGTTACACTACGTCGCAGAATCGGCGGTAGGACGCTGTTCTAGGTCACTATCTAAACCAACTCACACAATTATATAATATACTTGTCTTAAATTCCAACTCCGAACGGAGGATAAGTATAGAAATAATATAACTCAATCACAGTCTAAGCACGATAGGATATCACAGAATTCTATAACTAAAAGAAAATAATAAAGACTACTAAAAGATAATAACTCAAAATAAGACAACTCTCAAATTATTACAATTCATGTTCCAGTAATGAAATCGAAAATAGTCTACTAATCTAGTCTCCCGATCACTCCTAAGAGTCGGGGCCAAATGTAGGTAATCCCTCTCCAAATCCATAGTTAGTAGGGCATACATCCTCAGGGCTAACATCTGTAATATTTTTAACAGGTCCAGTCAGGACAGGAACGAATACATCTCATCAAGTAAGTCCAAGTAAATAACGAAAAATATAAAACAATCATAGACAATTATATTGATGAAGCATGAGAATTTGAGACATTTTAAGATGTAAAACAATAGTAAAATAACAAGGAAAGTAAAAGCTATGAAACAGAATATCATGTCAATAAAGACTATAAATAAAAGCTAGCTGAAATAGAATAATGTGATATGAGTCCAGTGGTACAATATATGTCAAGTGTGATTCCATTCAATGATCCAAGTAGGATGATTCTTGTAATGGTTCTTGTGATGATTCTAGTAATGATTCTTGTGGTAATTCTAGTAAAGATTCTAGACAATACTCACAGTGTGTTTTAAAATACTGAGATCGACATGTAAACGGCTAGGGGTAATCCGGCACATCACACACTAGCCAAGTGTAGGATGGCTATCGTTCTTGTATAATTCACAGGGAGGTGGTTCTAGTATTTAGGAATGTTTACATGTCTACTCAAGCATTTCCCCGCCTGACAAATATGAGTGAATCCATAACACGACACGTAAATTAAGAATAAATATAGCCAGAACATGAAGGTGCTTATAGGTGATTCTTGTAATAGTTCTTGTAATAGAGGCTAGATAAGTAAAGTGTGTGTGTCGTATACCTGAATTCCAGAAAATATTAATTCGTGTTTGTAACCAAGAATCAAATAGAACTGACTAAAACTGAAATATAGAATTTGACAAGTAAATGAAAGAACTATCAGAGAATGTACTCACCTGACAATCCGAGATGCTGATGAGGATATGTAACTGAACTGGAGTGATGTAAACCTATTTAAGGTAACCACAAGTCACAACATGGTCTAACATATTATAAGAAAGGACTTTAATGCAATTCTATATGCTTCTAAGTCCTTCTAGGTTAAAGTCAACCTTTGTCAGCTCTGGTCAAATCTGGTCAACTCTGGTCAAACCTGGTCAATACTAAGTCAACTAGTCCGTTTACTAATTTTAGGTCACACACAAGTTTACAATTCATTCTGAGTTCGTTTGAGTCAATTTGGATCAAGTTTGACCCAAAGTTGACTTTTGTCAACTTGTCGGTCAACTTGTCGGTCAACTCGACAAAACAAGGGTCATTGGGTCGATCCTAATCTGTCCCAATACTCCTATAGTCACAAACACAAACCCACAATCACAAATAGATATATTCACATCATCCAATAGTATATATATATATATATATATATATATATATATATATATATATATATATATATATATATATATATATATTTTAAAAAAAAAAAAAAATATATATATATATATATTTTAGTATATATATATATATATATATATATATATATATATATATATTTTAGTATATATATATATATATATATATATATATATATATATATATATATATATATATATATATATATATATATATAGACTTCCAAATACACACATACATATATATAAACTTATATGAAAAGATGGTAGTGTGAGGAGTTCGGACTGCTGTTAAACTCCAAAAATCTGGAATTAATAAGTCCCCAACTCATTTCACAATCAAAACTATATTACATATTATATATATATATATATATATATATATATATATATATATATATATATATATATATTTTTTTTTTTTTTTTGAAAGAAGACATTTTATTCCAAAGGAAAGGTGCTCACGAAGAGTGTTACAGACGGTTGACAGAGCCAAACAAACAAAAGGGCTCTGCGGTCAAGGACAGAAAAAAGGAAAGCTGACGTTTGAAATTTCGAACTTTTGGGAAATCCAAAAGTCAAAATCGCAAAACGCTAAAACGAAATTGGAAAAATTTTCGAAACAACTTCGAAAATTTTCAAAAATCCTAAAAACGAGGTGGTTGTGGGCGCGCTGCCCTAGGTGAGTGTGGGCACACTGTCCGACACACAAAAATACTACTCTGTTATTTTTTTTTTTTTTTTAGGGGGGATTTCAAATTTTGAAAGAATATTCAAAATTCAAAAGCCACAAGGGGGGTGGGAATACCACCCGTCGCGCGTGGGCGGGAAAAGAGCACGCGAGCCAAAGAGAGCGTGCGGCCTGAGGGTCAGAGGCACGTGGCCTGGCGCGCTGAACGAGGGGGGGCGCATCCCGCGGAGGAGCACGGCCCGAGGGGAGGCGCGCAGAACGAGGGGGGGCGCGCCATCCCCGACGCCCAGCGGGGGGTTGCCGACCGGAGACAGGCGGCGGCGAAGCGCAGATCCGGTGAGCGAGGGCTCCGGCGAGGGAAAACCGCCCGACGGCGACAGGGCCACGAAACCGGCCAGTCCGTAAAGGGGAGAAGAGGGGGGGAGGGAGGGGGGTCCGCCGGAAAGAGAGGGGAGGCGGACGGCGGCAGCTCCAGAAGGGGGGGGCTGTCGCACCGAGGGTGGGGCTCGACCGCGGGGGCGGGGTCGACTAGACGCCGGCGTCGACATGGCGACGCGGCGAGCGGGGACGCCGGCTAGGGGCTCTCCGTCCGGAGGCGGAGAGAGCGCCGGAGAGAGGTGGGAGCCACCGAGGACTGCGCCGGCGCGAGCTCCGTCGCCGGGGGAGGGTAACGAAGAGGGGTGGCCAGCCTATGTCCGCCGGGAGGATCGGACGGGGGGCAGAGGAAAGAGGACGCCGAGTTGGGCCACCGGGAGACCGCGGCCGAGGGGGAGGGCACCGCAGAGGGCTGAAGGGCGGGGCCGGCCCAGGTCGCGACAGCCAAGTGGGGATTCGTCGCGAGGGCGCGGAACTCCGGGGGAGGCGGAGGCGCCGAGGCGGCACGGAACTCCGGGGGAGGGGGAGGCGCCGAGGCGGAGGGGTGCCAGAGGGGAAGTGGCACGGGGGGAGGGGCCACGGCCAAGGGAGAGGACGGCGTCGGCGGGAAGGAGAACCGCCGACCGGCCGAAGAAGGGGGAGGGGGCGCGGCGAGGCTGCCCGAGATCGAAGGGGGGGCTCGGGAGGGGCTACCGGAGGGAGGACGGCTGCCAGGGCGGGGGGATCTGGAGCTGGAGGGACCGCTGGGGCGGCCAACGAGGTGGCTGCGACAGGGACGCCGACTCGGAGGCACGGCGGGCCGGGGCACGGCCGTGCTCCTCGCGGGTCAACGAGTGTCTCAAGCGACGCGCCGAGGAGAGATGGGGTCGGCGAAGGCCCAGGTAGCCGGGAGCGGCGGTTCCGACGTCGTCGAGAGCGGCGACGGCCCTGAGGGGGGGAAGGGGCTGGACCGCCGCACGCCGAACACGAACCGGCCGGGGGGTGGGGGTGGCCACCCCGCGAGGGGGGGGACCAGCAAGGGCCCGGCTCCCCGGGGACGACCGGCCACCGGCCGGGGAGGGGCGGGGGGAACAAACCTAGGAGCAGAGGAGCTCCGTATATATATATATATATATATATATATATATATATATATTTTATATATATATATATATATATATATATATATGCACTTGTGTAAGCAATGAATCGATTACACAAATTTGAGAAAGGCTTAAAACTGGAAAAATTAGAACTCACTCTCAAAATAGCACATTACATATATATATAAAATCTATATACATTGAAATACATATAGACTACTTATGCATGTATATGTATACATATAGGAAAAACTCAAATGTACTTGAAAAAGGTAAACAAATAAATAATAATCCTGCGGATCACTTCCCGCAAGTCCAAAATATCATATCTAAGTTAACAAGTCAGAAAATATCGATTAAAAGTCGAAGTATCAAAATATTACATTTCTATTCAAAATATTGAACCTGAAAAACCCAATTTCAACAAAACGACCCAAATCACAAAATACTCAACAATAAATCATGAAACTCGGCAAGCATGTTAGTCTCGACATATGTAACGTGCTTGGGAACTCACGGAGTCTAAACCGTGTCCGTGTCGTGTCCAGAGAATGCGTATCGGAAAAAACTGATTTCGCGTTTCAAGAACGCGTATATCGCTCGGTTGAGCGCCGCACACGCAATGAGTGTTGACACAAAGTCACAGTCAACCAAATATTGATAACATTGACTAAATAATACGTGTGATAATTCAATAAGACACACGATGACTTTATTCTGCTCAAGCCAGACGACAGCCCAGAAGATAGCTCAGTTGTGCAATACCAGTTGTTTTCGCGTCTGTACTTTTATATTTTATTGAGTCTAGAATAATTGTAAGCTGAGTTATGCTGGGCTCTTGAGACTTAAACCACAACCTATCCAAAGCTCATAAAGCTCCACATCTAAACTTAGCCCATTCCACCCTTGGACCCATTCTGTGCTCTGGAGACAGAGTTCGTGCCGAACTCTGTCCCCTAAAAATTAGTACCCTAATTTTTAGGGTTGGCTTGTTGCTAGTTGTCCAACGGCCAAATTTTTGAAATTCCTACCAGAATTCTGGCCGAATTCTGCCTGATAAAAACCTATAAATAGACCTAGAATTCTCTCATTTCAAATCATCCAATCTTCTCTTCTCTTCTCTCTTAAGCTCAATATAAGCCATACCCTTCTCATCTACTAGCCACAAGTTTCCTAAGTCTCGAGTGCTCAGCATCTCTCAGTTAGGAGTCTTATACAAGAGTTCAAGAAGTCGCTTGAAAAATTCCAAGCATCGCCACTGCGATCCATTGCAAAGAAGTTGACGTGATCTTCTGAAGTAAAGGCACGGGGTGTAACTACTATTTCACAAATAGTAGATTTAATCCTGAGCTAGAGTTCTCAGGCCTGGACTAGTCCTCCACGAGGGAAACTAGGTTAAAATTAGCTGTGTTTGCGTATGCTCTCTTGCTCATTATTTATTTTCCACATTTACTTCGATTATTTTTAGATCGTGAATGAGTTAATTTTTTAATTGGTTATTATTGCTATAACTCTATTCACCCCCCTCTAGAGTTGCCATCTGTTCTTTAATTGGTATCAGTGCTTTGTTCTCTTTACAAGGATTTACATCCTAGAGCTGATCCATGGCAACCACACAATCTTTGATTTCCAATCACGGTGAAGGACAGTCCACTCATAGGCCTTCCCTATTTGATGGAACTAACTACACGTATTGGAAAACAAGGATGAGTTTTTATCTCAAGTCGCTAGACTTTGACCTGTGGACTATCGTCACTGACGGTTACAAAAAGCCCGCCATAATAGTTGTCAATGGCGATCTCATTGAGAAATCACATGACAAATATTCTGACGAGAAGAAGAAATAGGCAAGTCTAGACGGGAGAGCTATTAATACTTTATTCTATGCTATAGACAGGAATAAGTTCAACAGGGTATCCACATGCACCATATCCCACGAAGTATGGAAGCTTCTAGAACTGACGCATGAAGGAACCACCCAAGTCAAGGAATCAAAAATAAGCTGTCTCACTCAAGAATACGAGGCTTTCAAGATGAAGCCAAATGAGATGATCACGCAAATGTTTACAAGATTCTTCGACATCATCAACCCCCTGTCTTCGCTTGGGAAGCAATATTCAAACCACGAGAAGATTCGCAAGCTACTTAGGGGCTACCAAAAATTTGGAACCCTAAGGTGACAGCCATCATAGAAGGAAACGATCTCACAAACATGTCAATGGAGACCTTGATGGGAAAGCTAATGACTCATGAGCTTGACCTCAAGGACTTCGAAGAGCCTGCTCCTAAGGCTAAGGAGATCGCACTCAAAGCTCACCGACAGAGGGCTGAACCCGAAGAGACGGATGACGACAAATCAGAAGACGATGATCAAGCCCTCATGGTTCGCAACTTCAAGAAATTCCTTCGCTTTAACCGAAGAAAGAAGGAACCACAAGAAGATGAAGAAGAAGAGCCCACTTGCTACGGTTGTAAGAAGACGAGACATATCTGAAAAGACTATCCATTCTCAAAGAAAAGCAACCGCTATGAGAAGCTATACAAGAAGACATCTTCAAAGAAATATGCCAACATAAGCATTTGGCATGAAAGTGAAGCTAGTGACTTCGAGGAAGAAAAGAACTCTCCTCAAGATACGGCTAATGTGTGCCTAATGGCGACATCCGACAAGGTATCAAACGAAACTCTTGACGACTTCACTTTTGATGAACTTGGCGATGCTTTCACCGATTTACTTAGTGACCATAAAAAGGTCATTGGTAAATACAAACAAGCCAAGGACAAAATCAAAAGTCATGAAGTTGAAATACAAAGACTTTCTCTATTACTTGATAATATTGGAGACACTACACCCACGGATGTCACAGATGAGGTATCTAAGCTTAAAATAAGCTTACATGATGCCGAGGCACGTATTGAGCAACAAACACAAGAAATCACAACACTCAACACGGAGCTTATAGAAGAAAAGAATAGACACAAGATTACTATTACTAAGTTATATGGTTTGAATGCTAAGATTACTGAATTGCAAGCTGTCTCTAAGAAACTAGAGAATAAATTGGGAAAACAGGTTGCTCAACCTCAAACCCAATCACATGAGACACACACTAAGCATGACACAACTCATACTAGTCAACCACGACATCCTCATGCTGCTCACAATCATGCTTACATGTACACACACTTTCACAAACCACATACACGTAGAAATAATCATCATATGTCACATAAACATCATGCTACACATAGATACAATCATCATCATGTTGCACAAAGACACAATCAACATCACTCCACATATAGACAATCTCATCATGCCATGCCATATAGACAATCTCATTATGCCATGCCATATAGACATCATCATCATGCCATGCCATATCAACAATATCACCATGCCACTCCACATAGTCATCATCACCATGCTGAATCTACATATCATCAATATTCTGCTTATAGACATTATCAGCATGCTCCTAATGTAAATAGGAATACTACATGCACCTATTGTGGTTTACATGGACATATTTTACCACAATATAGAATTAGAAGATTAGTAGATAAAAAGATATATGCATGGTTTCCAAAAGCTAACTTTTCAGGACCCTCAAGAACTTGGGTACCAAAGGTCACATCTACTCTTGATGTAGGTGGACCTTCCCTCCTCAACTAAGAGTAAGTGGATTCTCGATAGTGGATGCTCGCGGCATATGACGGGAGACGCATATCTTTTCGTATCACTATCGATGAAGAGAGAAGGATATATATCCTTCGGAAATAACCTAAAAGGTTATATTATAGGTAATGTTATTATTGGCTATCCTCCTTCTTCCGTAATAAAGGATGTCTGCCTAGTGACCGAGTTAAAGCATAACTTGCTCAGCATCAGTCATCTTGCTGACCATGGTTATGACATTAACTTTGGACAAAACAAATGCCTTATCTATGATCGGTCAACAGGAGACATTGCTTTTGAAAGGGTAAGAGAGGATAACATTTATATTTTCTATTTGTCTGGGAATACTAACATTGCAGGTAGATGCTTATATGCTCATAAAGATGAACGACTACTATGGCACCGGCGTCTTGGTTATGCCAATATGGATACCATATCCAGGCTATCGACCAAGAAGCTAGTTAGAGGATTGCTCGACATCAGAGGATTGCTCAACATAACATTTATATTTTCTATTTGTTTGGGAATACTAACATTACAGGTAGATGCTTATATGCTCATAAAGATGAACGACTACTATGGCACCAGCATCTTGGTTATGCCAATATGGATACCATATCCAGGCTATCGACCAAGAAGCTAGTTAGAGGATTGCTCGACATCACATTCAAAAAGGACACCGTATGTGCCGAATGTGAGTTGAATAAGGCAACCAAGTTGTCTTTTCATTCCATAAACTCTGTAAGCACTACTAGACCCCTGCAACTACTCCATATGGATTTATTTGGCCCTAGTAGAGTAGCCAGTCTTGGTGGAAAACTCTATGCATTTGTTATTGTTGATGACTTTTCAAGATTTACTTGGGTTTTCTTTCTTACTTATAAAAGTGATGCTATTTCAGTTTTTAAGATTTTTGTCAAGAAAGTTCAAAACGAAAAAGGCTACATGATTACTCGAATCCGAAGTGATCATGGAGGCGAATTCAAAAATTCTGATTTTAAAAAGTTTTGTGATTCCAATAGTTTTGATCATGAGTTTTCTTGTCCAAGAACTCTCCAACAAAATGGTGTTGTGGAGCGGAAGAATAGGACTCTTGGCGATATGGCTAGAGTCATGTTGAACAAGTTTTCAATTCCGAAATACTTTTGGGCTGAAGCTTTCAGTACAGCATACCATATTTAAATAGGATACTTATTCGTCCTATTACGAAGAAGACACCCTATGAGCTTTGGTTCGGAAGAACCCCAAATGTTTTCTATTTTAGAGTGTTTGGCTGTAGATGCTTTATCCTTAACACTAAAGACAACTTAGGCAAATTTGATGCCAAAGCTGACGATGGTATTTTCCTTGGTTATGCTGCCAAGAGTAAGGGATATAGAGTTTTTAACAAAAGCTCATTAATTGTGGAAGAGTCTACCAATGTGACTTTTGATGAAGATAACAGTGCAGCAGCTACTCTTGATGATGATGTTGAGCCATCAACGTCTACTCCAATGAACACCACAACCGAAACAAATTATCTGGAAAGCTTGCCTAAGAAATTCTCTTTCAAGCCATCACATCCAAAAAATTTAGTAATCGGCGAGGTTTCACGAGGAGTAACTACTAGATCATCATTAAGAGACTCTATTGCTAGTACTGTCTTTATTTCATAAATTGAGCCTAAAAATATTTTAGAAGCTTTTAATGATAAATTTTGGATTTCTGCTATGCAAGAGGACTCAACCAATTCGAGAGAAGCCAAGTATGGGAACTTGTTCCTAGATCGGGTAATCACTCGATTATTGGTACTAAATGGGTTTTTAGAAACAAAGTAAATGAAGATGGTTCAGTCACGCGCAACAAAGCTCGTCTAGTAGCCCAAGGATACAACCAAGAGGAAGGTATCGACTACGATGAGACGTATGCTCCTGTTGCTAGATTAGAATCCATTCGGATGCTTTATGCATTTGCAAATTTTCAAAATTTCAAATTATTTCAAATGGATGTTAAAAGTGCTTTCTTGAATGGTTTTATTAAGGAGGAAGTTTATGTAAAACAACCCCCTGGCTTTGAAAATCACAAATTTCTCGACCACGTGTTCAAGTTAAAGAAAGCGCTATATGGCCTCAAACAAGACCCTCGAGCTTGGTATGAACGGCTTAGCAATTTCTTACTTGAGAAAGGTTTTTCAAAAGGGAAAATTGACACTACACTGTTTATAAAATCTTTCAAAGACACTATTCTGTTAATACAAATATATGTAGATGATATTATTTTGGGTCTACTGATGAAACCCTTTGTCAAGATTTTGCCAAGTGTATGCAGACCGAGTTTGAGATGAGCATGATGGGGGAGCTCAACTACTTTCTTGGACTGCAAGTCAAACAAATGTCAAATGGAACCTTCATCTGTCAGTCGAAGTATACAAAGGACATGCTGAAGAAATTCGACCTTGATAACGTCAAACCAATCAGCACTCCTATGGCTACTTCAACCAAACTTGAACCAGATGATAGTGGCAAACCCGTAGATCAGCGTAAGTATCGAGGTATGATAGGCAGTTTACTCTATCTTACTACTAGTCGCCCTGATATAATGTTTAGTATTTGTATGTGTGCTAGATATCAAGCTAATCCTAAGGAATCACACATGACCGCGGTTAAGCGTATCTTTTGATACCTTAAGGGTACGGTTACAGTGGGCCTATGGTATCCCAAGTCAACATCATTTGACCTCATTGGTTACTCTGATGCTGACTTCGCTGGATGCAAGATTGACCGTAAAAGTACGAGCGGCACGTGTCATTTATTAGGAAAGGCTTTAGTCTCTTGGTTTAGCAAGAAGTAGAATTCTGTCGCACTATCCACAACAGAAGCTGAATACATAGCAGCTGGGCGTTGTTGTGCACAAATTCTGTGGATGAAACAAACCCTTGAAAACTATAATTATCTTTCATGCATATTCCTATCTTTTGTGACAACACTAGTGCAATAAATCTTACTAAGAACCCTATTTGTCACTCACGCACGAAGCACATTGAGATACGACACCACTTTTTGCGTGATCATCAGCAAAATGGCATGATTAACTTAGAGTTTATTGACACTGATCATCAGTTAGCAGACTTCTTCACCAAACCATTATCCGAAGAGCGCTTCAATTCTCTTTGTTGTGAACTTGGAATTTTAGATGAAGCTGTTATAAATTAAAAATAAACCTGCATAAATATCGAATATATTATGATTCTCTCATGATGAACTTGCTATGGGTACAAGCCGAAAGGGTCCTTCTGACAACAAGGCGTAAAAGCCTAAGCGACACGGTGTACTAGTCCTCAGGACTACCGCTAGCTGGGATCCGGCCCCTGCAGCTAACCCATGGCAGATTCAAAATATTGAATTATGATATATTTTCTTGTTTATTACACGGTTCATTTTTATTTATTACTCGCTGAAATACTAAATTTTCAAACTTCATATTACTATGTTGACCTCACTATCTGCTATCCATCTATTTACTGATTGGATCTTTTTCTATACTTATACTCATGTAATATATTGATTTTTATCTTCACTTAACCAATTTTTGACTCAACTCAGCCTGATTTCAGTTTTGTCCCCAGGAACCAGAATTCGGGCCGAACTCTGCCCCTACCAGAGTTCGGGCCGAATTCGGTCTGCCTGTTCCAAAATCGGGCCGACGCTCAGCCGTTGATCTTGTTTTTGATCCAATGGCCAAAAATTGACCCGACCAAGATAAAACCTCCTCTTTATTTCGGTTTCTCTTACCTCTTCTTCATTCTTACCACCTTTTCTACTTCTTCTACTCAAAAATTCTCAAAACCCTAACCCTAGGTTCTCCTATATTGGGCTCCATTCCTCCCCAAACTCAAGGAGGAGGCTTGGATTTCTATTCTCTTTCATAATCCTTCAACATATTGAGGTATAACTCCTTTCTTTTCTATATCTCAAATTTCCTTTTTATCTATCTATTGTATTATGGCCCCACGATTGTTTAACCATGGGAAGAGGCTTCGGACTGAGGGTGCTTCCTCGTCGAATGCTCCTCCTCCCGTTGAGTCGCCCGTTGCACCACCCGTTGCACCGGCAATTGAACAACCAACCCATCCGTTGTTCAATCCTTCTCGTCCACGTGATCCAAACACTTTCGACGATCGAATCTTTATATCACTAGACGCATCCAATGAATGGTTTAGCGATTTTCGGACACGTCCGGTGTTTGCGGGATACCCCATAAACTTCACAATTTTCTCACATTATGATGCACTCTTTAATGACCTCTGTCTTGATGAACTCGTTACTTCTAATTCGATCATTTATCATAGTGCCATACAAATGTTCTATTGCAATTTGACTCATGATGATACTCGTATCTATTCACGTGTTACGGGTATTGATATCTCTTTTGATGACTTTGAATTAGCTGAATATCTTGACCTTATTGAGCCTAATTCTTGGGAAAAGCTTGTTGAAGCTAGATCCTTTATCTTTTCCGAAGGGATTTCTCTAGAGAGCTTCAAGGACGACCTGTGTAGCCCTAACACACGTCCTCGTAAGCTCTTGTCAAAGTATCTTAATCCTTACTTCTATGAGCTTCATCGGATCATTTTCAACACTATTTTACCCAAAGCGGGTTCTACCGATGAAGTCACTTATTTTGAGATATCAGCTTTGTACCATCTCCACTTCCATGTTTCCTTTAGCCTCCCACGCACAATGATGGATTGGATGATCAACTGTAGGAAGAAACCAAGATCTTTGGTTTATGCCTTATATCTTCCGATGATCTTTTGTGCGTTCCATATACCGCTTGATGAGTGTCCTTTCTTGCCTACCCCTGCCTTTCTCTCCAAGGCAAGGAGGCTTCATGCGGCCGTCGGCTCCCCGGTCGTGTCTAAGCATTCTGAGGATGAGCCGGATGCCCCTCCTCTCGGACAGGATCCTCCTCCTCCTCCTGCCAATCTCGAGTCTATTCAGACCATGCTCCGAGATCGTTTTGCTTTGGAGGACGATCGTTGGACGCAGCTGGATTATCGAACCACATTGCAGATGAGTGCTATCAGCAACTCGCTGTATGACATCCGGTATTCCATGTCTCGCCATCCTACCATGCCCACTCCTATGGAGCGAGATCCCGATCGTGAGGGCTTTCGTATTGATGACCCTTGGGTTCGTCGCTACATGGATTCGGACTCGGCTTTTGTGGACCCACGTCGCTCCTTTACTGATCCATCGGACGACGCCGGGCCCTCTCGTGCTCGTTGATTGTTTTGGACTGCTACTTGAGGCTGCTACTAGAGATCCTAGATTATATTTTCTGCTTTCTGCTTTAGTTACTTTTATGTACTTGGTTTGTAGTAAACTTACGATGCACTATGTTTTTGAGACATTGGTAGTTTTTATGACTCTTGGTCATTATCTTATATGCAGTTTCTTCTCCTTTATGTGTGTTTTGCATGTTATCATTTATTTATTTCATATTGCTAAATGCCAAAAGGGGGAGTTATTATGTGTATATTCTGTTTCGTTTGTTTGGTTTATATATGTGCTTTTGGAAGACTATTATAAACAGGACAACAGAGATTAACAGCATTGTTTATGGGGGAGCTACTTTTTAGCTCGACACTTATTATGGGGGAGCTATGTCGTTTCATGTGTCCAGGTATGGATATTGAATATACAACTATTATTTTGTCAATTATCAATATGGGGGAGATTGTTGACCCAAAGTCACAGTCAACCAAATATTGATAACATTGACTAAATAATACGTGTGATAATTCAATAAGACACACGACGACTTTATTTTGCTCAAGCCAGACGACAGCCCAGATGACAGCTCAGTTGTGCAATACCAGTCGTTTTCGTGTCTGTACTTTTAAATTTTATTGAGTCTTGAATGATTGTAAGCTGAGTTATGCTGGGCTCTTGAGACTTAACCCACAACCTATCCAAAGCCCATTAAGCTCCACATCCAAACTTAGCCCATTCCACCCTTGGACCCATTCTGTGCTCTGGAGACAGATTTCGGGCCGAACTCTGCCTCCACACAGAGTTCGGGCCGAACTTTGTCCCCTAAAAATCAGCACCCTAATTTTTAGGGTTGGCTGGTTGCTAGTTGTCCAACGGCCAAATATTTGAAATTCCTACCAGAATTTTGGCCGAATTCTGCCTGATAAAAACCTATAAATAGGCCTAGAATTCTCACATTTCAAATCATCCAATCTTCTCTTCTCTTCTCTCTTAAGCTCAATATAAGCCATACCCTTCTCATCCACTAGCCACAAGTTTCCTAAGTCTCGAGTGCTCAGCATCTCTCAGTTAGGAGTCTTGTACAAGAGTTCAAGAAGTCGCTTGGAAAATTCCAAGCATCGCCACTGCGATCCATTGTAAAGAAGTTGACGTGCTCTTCTGAAGTAAAGGCACGGGGTGTAACTACTATTTTACAAATAGTGGATTTAATCATGAGCTAGAGTTCTCAGGCCTGGACTAGTCCTCCACGAGGGAAACCAGGTTAAAATCGGCTGTGTTTGCGTATGCTCTCTTGCTCATTATTTATTTTCCGCATTTACTCTGATTATTTTTAGATCGTGAAAGAGTTGATTTTTTAATTGGTTATTATTGCTATAACTCTATTCACCCCCCACTAGAGTTGCCATCTGTTCTTCATTGAGAAGCTTCGTGCTCGTGCAAATAGCTAGGTAGGATCTCGAAGTAGGGCTAGGACATACTGACATGACACCACATCTTGCCTACGTGATACGGTGACCCGCGAACAACCTCGCGGCCTGCGCGTGCGCGCGCATGCGTGCATGCCCGCGGGCGCGTGTCGAGCCTCGTGGCTCGCGATCCGAGCCACGTCGCAACTCGGGATCGGGTCCCTGGGTAGTCTAGGTATAGTGCTACGTGCTTGTGCTCCTGGAACGGGTCCTCGACGCGCCGTGTCCGCGTACGAAGGCCGTGTCAGAGGCAACATTTAGGCACGTGCACTGTGTGGGCTGACCAGTGCACGTCAGATTTCTCCGCGCTCGCTCGACGAAACGTCATGAAATTTTTGAAGTATGTGGGTAGAGGTTGCCCCCATGTGCTCATAAAATTTCATACGAGACGGAGCTCTGTGCGTCGAGTTATGACGTACAGACAGCAAGGCGTGCACGGGACCGTGCACGGGATCTCGTGCACGCATGTCCGTGTCCGTTCGGATGTCGAAATCATGTCAATTTTTGATCTATCTTCACAAAAGTTGCTACAAAACATATAAGAAAGGATTTCGTGAAAATAGAATCGAAAATTAACACCTTTCAGTTCTAAGTGGCATTTTGCTGAACACGTGCAACATAAGACCGATACGTGTCCGATACCGCTATCAAACAAACCAAAATCCTACCAAACTTTATACACAAATCAAGGGTGCCTATTTCGATGCAATAATGAAGAAAATTTTGGAGAAACAAAGGTAGATCGGGATTTACCTATTGAGAGTCATAATCTCAATAAAAAGAATTCTTGAGCGCTTTGTCGGCCGATTTCTCCCAAGCAAATGCCTCCTCCATCTTGCTAGCAGTACTCCAACAAGTCCTCCTCTTCCCAACGAGCACAACAAAATTTGTATGAGGTGAAACGGACTCCGTATGAGAAATCTAGGGGTTTTGGAGGAAAGAAAATTAGGGTTTGCTCTATGGAGGCTAATGTTTTACAAATGAGAGAGGGGAGGCTGCTAGTGGCCGGCCAAGGTAGGAGGGTATTAGGGTTAGGGTTTGCATATGGGCCAAGCACTCCATGGGTTGCTAAAAGGCCCATGTCAAAAAGGATTAAAAAGGCCTATGTAAAAATGACTTTAAATCGCTAATTCATTGCCAAAAATAAAATAAATTCTGAAATTAATTCTATAGGTCAAATAATAATTCTAATTATCATATTAGGCTCTTAATGAAAGGTGACTATGGTCAAACCACCTTATGCTACTCAAAAAACCAATCCATCTACAACCATCACATTAATTAATAAATTAATAAGAAAAATTCAAATAAATACATAATAACTAAAATACCCCTAAATTTAAAATGTGGTGGTTATAAATCTACCTCCCTTAGAAAAATTTCGTCCTCAAAATTTAAGATGGTTGCACTTCTTCTAGGTTAAACTCCCGACAATCAAGGTCAAAAAAATTATATCTAAAACATGCAAAACATGGTCCCACTAGTCGTAATTCACAGACTCGAACAGGGTTACTATACTATCTAGCACATCACAAGATTATCCTGACAGGTACTAATAAAATCACACAACAAGAAGGGGGAAGAAGGATAGAAAAGACAGACCTGCTAACCCATCACCTGCAGCATCGGTCTCCTCGACCCTCATTGCAAAAACTCTACCCATCTGGTGTTGGGTATGGTGCTGTGCTACAGGTGGCCTAGCTCCCTCTCTTTGACCCAGTCCTCCACCAAGTGTGGGTGTCGAGGGACAATCCTTTATCTGGTGAGCGTCGGATCCATAAAATAGGCAAACTTTCAACCTCCTCCTATAAGACTCCCAAATGTGTCCCGGCTTCTTGCAATAGGCACAACTCTGCATCCTCTGATCCTGACTTTTAGACTGATATTGTACTTGCTGAACTCGAGCTGATGCCTGCATCTGCTGAGGCTGGTGTACTAACTTCTGCACACAGGGATGCTTTCCACTTCCACTGGCCCCTCCTGAATCATCTCGACTCCTCTTGGACTTGAGCTCCAAGTCATCCTCTCCTGCCATAGCTTCCAACAGAATCTCCTCAAAAGTAGCATTTCTATTGCTCTTGGTCAAGGACTTGACTTCCTTAACCAAGCCCTTCGCTGTCTCGCTAAGGCCCTCCACAAATCTACCCAGGCGGCAAAACTCTCCAGTATACTCTTCTACTGTCTGGTTCTCCTGAACCAGGTTCTCGAACTGCGTCTCCAAAGCGCCAAGTGCTGTATCAGGGAAGAACTTCCCGTTGAAAAGCTTCTTGAAAGCCTTCCAAGTCTACCCCTCTGTACCAACCCTGGGGTTGGTCTGGTACCATGTACGGGCAAGGTCCTGCATCTGGCTCCCCGCTACCTCTATCTAGAGCCGGGATGGTATCTCTGCAAGGCGGAAGATCTCCTCTATGTGCTCGATCCCGTCGTCCGTATAAAGGATACCCTCTGTACCCTTGAAGACTTGCGGACGCATCTTCAGGAATTCCTGAATGTCCGGTGTCTTCGACTGGTATGGCTGAATCTGTCCTCCCTGTGACTGGGAAGTCACCTTCTCTACTGTTACCATGCTAGCTGATGAGCATTGTCAATGCCTTGCCTCATATCCTCCGCCTGGCACCGTTGAGTCTCCATCATCTGCTGCATGAAGGCGAAGAACTATGCCATATCAACTGTCCCCTGAGGCGGTGGTGGTAGCATCCCCTGAACTCCTAGGGTAGTCCTCGGAACCTGTGGAGGAGCACCTCCAAAAGCTGCCGATGCTCCCACTTGAGCTGGAACAAGAGGTACTGTGGTCCCAGGGTCCTGTTGAGTCGGACGGGAAGTGGCAGACCTCTCAGTAGTATCCCTTAGGCTAGAGCGTTACGATCGTGTCTCCACCATCCTGAAGATAGATCAAACAAAGAATCTGTAAAACTCCTAAATTTCTACTTTTTTTATTACAAAATTTAGTACTGATTTAAAAATTTTGTATTGAACGTCGCGTAGTCGTATTATATGTCGCACACGAAATTTGATTTTTCGAATTTGCTTGACTAGTGCGATTATGTGCGAGCGTACATATTTTTGAAAAATATTTTTTTCTATTTTTTGCAGTTTCAAAACAATACACATAATAATTATTTTGTTATCGTTCCAAAATTCCCAAGTTTGTCATTTTCTTTATAAAGCCTTTCATTTCTCACAATTATTAATAATAAATAATATTTTTATTGTATACTAGAAAAGCATAATTATGAGAGTATTATTTGTACATATATACATATTTAGTAATTACTTATTAGTTTATTTTAAATAATAATATAATTTTTGAAATTATTATTATTAGTATCTTTGGAAAATATATTTCAAAATTATTGTGGCGATTTAAATCTTGATTTGAATTTATGGATTTATTTAAATAGTTAAATATTTGAAATTTGACTTATCCTATTTGATTTTAAACTAAAAATTTAATTAGATTTAATTTGGAATTGTATTTGTATTGGATTTGATTTATTTTAAATTTATTTAAAAAAGGGGATTTAAATCTTTTTCCTAATCCTATCCAATTGGGAATTCCTATATCCTATAAATAGGCAGGTACTCATCCATGTATTTCTATTCTCCACAAAATTCCACAACCAAACGTGTATCGTGTCCATGTTCCACCATCCACAATCTTATTCCATTTTTCCAATTATATCAATTCCTCGGGTCGGACACATCCCCGACACGACTTTGACTCCACCCATGTCATGTAGGACACAAACCCTAGCCCTAATCCTAACCCTAGCCTCCTCGGCCCATCGCAGATCCATCATCATCTCCATCACTCAGCCACCTACATCACCAACCACTATCTCATTTGCTCCCCGCAACAGCCTCTTCCGATCACCTCTTCCCCGCCGCTAGACCTTTGTCCCTTACCGTCGTACTTTCGGCCACCTGCAAACCCCAAACCACCACTGTCACCACAATCACCACCAAACCTCCGCCAGCACCACCATGTGCGCCACCCCCGTCAGCACCCACGCAAGGAAAAAAAATTGAAAAACCCTAATCCTAAACTCACCTTCACTTTCTCGCGACGATGCCACCGCCCGAAAACCCCCACCTCCGGCCGGAACTGCCAAACCTTCACCAAATGACTGGAGCCCCGCAGAGCCGTCTCCAGTCGCCGTCACCGACCATCTCTCACCGCCACGGCCTCCGCCTCTCTCTCTGACCGCCGCCGTGCGTGCGTCAACCTCCGCGCGCCTAGCCAGCCTCGAACTCCTCCTCGTTCCTCCAAACCCTCCGCCTGGAGCCGCGTCCGCCGCCTCCTTGCGCCGCTCTGCCGCTGCGCTCAACATCCACCACCGATCAAGCCATTCCTCTATCTCCGCTCCTTCCGCCGCCGGCGACCCTGATCCACCCTCCACCCGCGTCCGCTCCACCGCCAGACCACCGACTCTTCCGTGCGCCTCCTCACCGCCTCCTCTTCGCACCGAGCTGCCGCTTCACTCTCCATCCTGCTTCCCTCTTTTCTTTCCAACTCCGCTCACTCTCTCTCCCTCTGCTCCTCTTTAATCTACTGCTCTCGAAAAAAAAAGAAGTAAAAGGGAACAGCTGTACAGCTGTTTCGTTTTTTTTGTTATTTATTTTTTATTTATTTGTTATTTTAGTTTATTTGTTAATTTATTATTTTGTTTGGTAGCTTTTGTTTCTCTGTGTTGTGCTACCTATATAGTATCAATTATGAGGAAATTTATCATTAATGCTTTCTTATCAAATTAATACATATATTTTAACATATGTAAATGTTGTATATTAGTATATTATTTTTAGTGCTTTTACCATCAATGATGGATTAATATTACTAAATCATTCTTTCAATATCACTAAGTATTATATATACATGTATATAAGCAATATTGTTGTGTTATATTACTATTATTTATTATTTATTATTATTATTATTATCACTGGTTTTACTGATATTAATATCGTATTTATTATTAATCTATATATTATAATATCTCAAAAAATTATATTATTGTATTTCATGGAATTCTATAATTTTTTATTTAAAAATATTATGATAGTATTTCTATTTATTTTTCAAATGTAGTTTTGACTTAAAAATTATATTTTGACAAAATTAGGATTTTGGGTCTAAAATGATTTTTACTCATCTAAAATATTTTTAGTTTTCTAATATTATAAATATTTCCTAAAAGTTATATATATTTTTTTATATGAATTCCTAATTTTCTAAAAGTTATATATATTTTTATATAGCAATTTCCTTCGATCGTTTTTCTATCAGTAATTATCCCATTATTTCTATTCCATCGCCAATTCAAGTCTACCTTGTGTCCACCCTAACCAATTTAACCGTCCTGGACCCGATGGAACTATCCGTGCCACCAACAAACGTCCCCTTGTGTAGTTGTTATCGAAGTCGCAGTTCATGCCACATTGATCATTGTAATACACCAGGCGTCCTACTAGGCAAGACACCTTGCCATTTGCAGTTTATTTATTTTAGCTCATATTTTATGCATTATTTATTTTTATGCAAAGTAAACTGTGATACATGGCATAACTTGTTAGAACTTACTGTTCATTTATATTTCCTGCTATGTATTATTTTTCTCACACATTAAACCTAGATTTAAGGGACCACCTTGTGTGTTGTATTCATTGGCCTTGACACGTTGTATCACGAAGTTGTGTGCCGCATGTAGAACACGAAAGTGCGTGATTGGCTGGCCAGTGGTACGTAGAAGTCGTACGATAGGAATAACCGCTAATAGAATTGCATGCTAGTTTTATTTAGCAGTTATAGAGGTTTACTGTTGTGGATACAACAGAGTAGGCATTGGGCGGGGAGGACAATTCCTTAGCGTATGGGCTTCGATGCACTTTTTTTGTGACCCGAACTCTCCGCTGGAGATACGGGGTTGATGACCCATGATTACTGACGGCCACTAACGTTCTGCGAAATGTTATGCTCTTACTGATGGGGCCTCTGGTGCCCAAGTGGGGACTATGTCGATCCTATTCAGCCAGGGCCCATGCATAGGAAGGATTGTTCTTAACTACATTTCACTTAGAACGGTTAGGCTCCTTTATCCGTTAGGTACGAGTACTTTTGGTTTGGGTACTTGTATCTGACCGTGGCTTGGAACAATAACTTGTCACAGATTAGTTCGTCACATCTTATCCTTGTTTGGTTGTAGGTATGACTTGCTATTTCGATGAGAAGGTATTGAACCTTGTTGGGGTCTGGATACCATATTGGATTCATAGCATGGAAAGATACGTCACCGTGAATTAGTTTACCATCTCCTGTCCTTGTTTGGTTGGGGGATGGTACGTTCGTTCAATAGGTGTGTATTGGACCATGTTATAATTCAATTGACTTACTTATTTGAGTAATTCATATTCAGTTTATATGGCATAATATTATGTGTCTTGTTACGTCCCTCTGAGGACCTGGTCATCTCTCCAGGTGTGTGGTATTGTCTTTAGCAGGTGTTCTAGCTCTAGCCGTGATCATCGCTATTTCTTTGAGGATGATTGCATTTGAAACGTCTTCGCTTCGCTTGCCAAAATCTTTCTTTTATTTTGTATTTCTTTTCATAGTTGGTAGTGGATTTGTCTCCGCCCAACTACATGTACAAATGATAATTCATTATCATTATATGATATCTTTTATTCATTTGCTTTTTGTGGATGAGATTAGTTATGGTTCTACTACATTTTATAGCTTATGTATTCATACGATGTTTCCATACATCGGAGTGTACTTCGTATGTATACAGCTGCCATGTCTACGTTCCTAGTCCTACGTATTTTGGGACTGGGGCGTTACATTTTTTTTGGTGGCCCATGCAGGTCAAGATAAATTGTTTGGTTACTTTACCGTACCAAGCAAGCCTGTGAATAGGATTAAAAGTCTAGGATCTCATCCACATACTTGACCTTTTCTTCGATTTCACATTCGACCGACTCGTCGATTACATCTTGCTTGATTCCTTCTATCATTATTCTTATCTTTCCTTCGTGCTTGCTAGAGATTGACCCTACTAGTTAGATGTCCCAAACACCCTTAGCTTAATTCTTTAAGTTGGGTAGAATACCCCACGACTTGACATACCCTTGACCATTAAGGAAATACAAATAGTATTATCTAGACCATAGAGACTAGAGGAATTTAACCCATTTGGTCAACCAAAGCCTTGGTTAATAAAACCTTAGAATGGTGGTATAGGAATAAACAAGACTTAGATCCTTATGACTCTTAGACTATAAATATTGGTTCTTATTTCATCTACCCTCGTGCCTATGATTACTATCTAGACTAATGATGCTAATATAGCCTAGTTTTTGCAAGCTTATTCCTTTATCGAGCTTGTTCAAGACATATGTTATTTGGGTCGACCCACTAATATATTTTCTAATCAGAACCGGTGCATGATGGTCTAATCAATCGAGTGCACTTTGGTTCGACTTTTCAATCTACGTGGATGTGATATAGTTAAACTTACCCCTTGCAATCCCATCCATGACTGCATTGACGATTCTTTTGAAATCTATACAACCGCCTTTGAACCACGTATTCGTAATTGATAATGTCGTCAATGAACTCCTTAAATCGCTCTCGCCTTCACCGATTTTGGAAGGACGAAGGCACTTGTACTTGAAATTCCTCTAGCTGTCCTATCAATTATGACCATTACCACTCGATGTTGCTATGTCTTCATCATAAACTCCTCGACCTTTCCCTCGACCCTAATTCTACAATCTTGACTTTTTAATCACTTGAATTTAAGAGTGATTACAATCGTCTCTTAATCATATCCTCAACCTAGACTACGACCATATAAACTTCTTTAAGGAACCCTTCTATCTACCGTTGTGCCTTCTCACCCCCTACGAATTCTTAATTTCGAGGACGAAATTCTTTTAAGTTGGGTAGGATGTAAAACTCCTAAATTTCTACTATTTTTTTTTTATTAAATTTAGTACTGATTTAAAAATTTTGTATTGAACGTCGCGTAGTCGTATTATACGTCGCGCACGAAATTTGATTTTTCGAATTTGCTCGACCAGTACGATTATGTGCGAGCGTACATATTTTTGAAAAATATTTTTTCTATTTTTTATAGTTTCAAAATAATATACATAATAATTATTTTGTTATCGTTCAAAAATTCCCAAGTTTGTCATTTTATTTATAAAGCCTTTCATTTCTCACAATTATTATTAATAAATAATATTTTTATTGTATACTAGAAAAGCATAATTATGAGAGCATTATTTGTACATACATACATATTTAGTAATTACTTATTAGTTTATTTTAAATAATAATGTAACTTTCAAAATTATTATTATCAGTATTTTTGGAAAATATATTTCGAAATTATTGTGGCGATTTAAATCTTGATTTGAATTTATGGATTTATTTAAATAGTTAAATATTTGAAATTTGACTTATCATATTTGATTTTAAACTAAAAATTTAATTAGATTTAATTTAGAATTGTATTTGGATTGGATTTGATTTATTTTAAATTTATTTAAAAAAGGGGATTTAAATCTTTTTCCTAATCCTATCCAATTGGGAATTCCTATATCCTATAAATAGGCAGGTACTCATCCATGTATTTCTATTCTCCACAAAATTCCACAACCAAACGTGTATCGTGTCCGTGTTCCACCATCCACAATCTTATTCCATTTTTATAATTACATCAATTCCTCGTGTCGGACACATCCCCGACAGGACTTTGACTCCACCTGTGTCATGTAGGACACAAACCCTAGCCCCAATCCTAACCCTAGCCTCCTCGGCCCACCGCAGTTCCATCATCATCTCCATCACTCAGCCACCTACATCACCAACCACCATCTCATTTGCTCCCCGCAACAGCCCCTTCCGATCACCTCTTCTCTACCGCTAGACCTGTGTCCCTCACCGTCACACTTCCGGCCACCCGCAAACCCCAAACTACCACCGTCACCACAATCAACACCAAACCCCCGACAGCACCACCATGTGCGCCACCCCCGTCAGCACACACGCAAAGGAAAAAATAAAAAACCCTAATCCTAAACTCACCTTCACTTCCTCCGCTCGGAAACCCCCACCTCCGGCCGGAACTGCCAAACCTTCACCAAATGACCGGAGCCCCGCAGCGCCGCCTCCAGTCGCCATCACCGACCATCTCTCGCCGCTACGGCCTCCGCCTCTCTCTCTGACCGCCGCCGCGCGTGCGTCGACGTCCGTGCGCCGAGCCAGCCTCGAACTCCTCCCCGTTCCTCCAAACCCTCCGCCTGGAGCCGCGTCCATCGCCTCCTTGCGCCGCTCCGCCGCTGCACTCAACATCTACCGCCGATAGAGCCGTTCCTCCATCTCCGCTCCTTCCGCCGCCGGCGACCCCGATCCACCCTCCACCCGCGTCCACTCCACCGCCAGACCACCGACTCCCACGCGCGACTCCTCACCGCCTCCCCTTCGCCGCGAGCCGCCGCTTCACTCTCCATCCTGCTCCACTCTTTTCCTTCCAACTCCGCTCACTCTCTCTCCCTCTGCTCCTCTTTACTGCTCTTAAAAAAAAGTAAAAGGGAACAGTTGTACAGCTGTGTCATTTTTTTTTGTTATTTATTTTTCGTTTATTTGTTATTTTAGTTTATTTGTTATTTGTTATTTTATTATTTTGTTTGGTAGCTTTTGTTTCTCTGTGTTGTGCTACCTATATAGTATCAATTATGAGGAAATTTATCATTAGTGCTTTCTTATCAAATTAATACATATATTTTAACATATGTAAATGTTGTATATAAGTATATTATTTTTAGTGCTTTTACCATCAATGATGGATTAATATTACTAAATCATTCTTTCAATATAACTAAGTATTATATATACATGTATATAAGTAATATTGTTGTGTTTTATTACTATTATTTATTATTTATTATTATCACTGGTTTTACTGATATTAATATCGTATTTGTTAGTTGTCACGACCCGCATCCTAGAGTAAGGGCACGAGACGTGGATACGTCCAGCCTACGCCGCAGTGTCGGCGGTAGAACGCTGTCCTAGGTCAACACACATCTAATAATATATATATCTAAACAGTTTATACTCCCCGAATGGGGGTGACATAGCAGTAATAACTCAATCACAGCTAAGGAAGAGATAGCACGATATGAAATAGAACTAAAGGAAATAAATAGATGAAAAGTAGTCTAAGATAATCCCAGCAAATATCCAGAAGTACATGGTCTCAGATACAGAATGAAAGAATATATACAACTCTGAACTCCAAAAAAAGTCTAGCTAAAACATGGCTCAAGACTGCATAAAAGAAGATAAGCCTAACTAATCTAGTCTAGGCAATCAGGGTGATATCCTCAGCTAGAGCTGGGTCCTCCTGAGGGTCCAGCTCGTAGGTGTCATCTAAGGATGCCCCGTAGAAAGTGTCCAGGCAGGCCTCCTCCTCGTCCTCTGTAATATTTCAACAGGTCCAGTCAGGACAGGAGCGAGCACAGTACATCTCAACAGTTCATAGCAGGTTAGAAAATATAATCATGCAGTAAAGTAAGATACAGGTACTGAAAGAAGTACAATATGTAAACAGAGAGAGAAAGCTGTAATAAAAATATCTACTATAGATAGAGACTAACAGTGGCTAGTGAGTCAGAGTACAATATAGACATGTAAATGGCATAGGAGATTCTGATAAGATACTATGGAAGAGATTCTGATAAGATACTACTTGGGTATTATTCACATGTCTACTTCTACTCCTCCGTACCCCCAATCAATACACAAGGATCCAGCCAGGTTATGTTATTACTCCATGCAAGGCCCCCGAAGGGTGATACATGGATGTCCCATAAATAGGGATTCTAGGAGATTATAGGATACCCAGTGAATGGGAAAAGAGATTCTAGGAGACTCTGTGATCATAAGAGTATATGTCACAAGTGATCGAAGAACCAGTGAAGCATAGTGATACTTCATGTAAGTGAAACACACAGAACATGTAGTACCCGATGCTCTCTAAGGATAACATCTCAAAAAGGGATCCATATAGTACCAATCCGTGTGACCAACGTGACAGTACAAGTAAAGTAATCTACTGCAGGAAATAATTCTAAGCAGGATATGAAATGATCAGAGAATGTACTCGCCTAGTATCCGAGTGTCCAATATGAAAGTACTATCCGAGGAGTGGTGTCTGGCTCCTAATCAGAACAGCACAAGTCACAACAAGTCCAAAATAGAATAATGAAGTCCTACTATGCATTCTACATGATTCTAGGTTAATCTAGGCCAAAGTCAACTCTTGGTCAACTCTGGTCAACTCTAGAAGTCAAACTAGGTCAACCAAGTCCAGACTAGGTCAAACTAGTCTATACTAGTCTAACATGGCTATACTAGGTCCAAATACTGTACAAGCCCAATCTAGGCTCACCAAGCTATGCTACGTTACTTAGGCCTATTCTTTAACACATGAACATATTTTACCTAGGTATAAAACATACACAAGTTGTATATATATGTGACATACACATACACTTGTATAACCCACACATCCCATGTAGGTATCTAGACTAGATACCCAAAATACACAACCACCAATTACATATATATATATATATACATTACCTCTATATATATTACCCATAGCAAATAATTACATAAAGAAAATAGGATACCATAGAGAGGGAAGCAGAAATGTGTGTGTGGGTGTATGATATTAGAGACATGACAATGAACATTGTGTGTGCATTAGAAGATAGTAAAAGAAAGGAAAGGAATTCAGTTAATAATTTAAATCAAAACCTCCTCCCCAATCTCAGTTCACAATGAACCCAAAAAATAGTTTACAGTTAAAAGAAGGGTTTTTAAAACACTAGTGGTAGGGAATCATTGTCATAAGAAAATAGTTTACCAAACAACAGTTAAACAGTACCAATCTCAGGTTTAAGGCCAAGAAGAAATTCTCAGATTTGGCTACATATCAACATTCTCAGATTTCAAACTAAATATAACCAAAAACCACATAACCTAACATGAAACTTATTCTCAGATTTGTGTGTGAGGGTTACATGTGTGTATGTGACTTGATGTGTTCCTGTGTGTGTGAAAAACCTGAAATCAGTGAGTGTGAATGAGTGTGCGTGAGTAGAGTGATATGGTGTAGGTGTTAGGTGCACTGTAATCTGGAAACAATGTGGTAGAACCTGGAAAACAGTGACAAGCTCAGGTTGAACATAAAATTAGTAAGAACATGGCAAATAGCATTTCAAAACTGTCAATCCACTGTCCCAAACATCCATTGGAACCATTTATCCCATGTCAATATCAATCTAACAGTAAACTCCATGTGAACCCAATTTAGCATGTAACAGTAACATTTGAAAAAATAGTGCCTTAGTGAATTGAATCAAACTAATGTGTGATACAAAGGGGATTCCTGGAAATCAGTTGACAGTTAGCTAGTAGAGTGTGTGTCATGGGTTAAACTGAGTCTAGCTAACTGTGAGTGTCACACAGGAAATAGGAATTTAGTATTGGAAAAATAGTTGAAAAGAATAGGAAATCAAATTAGTTCAATTAGTGAATCAAATAACAGTTACCCTTAATCAACACACAAACCTTGCAATCAATTATACACAACACATGAACTCCTATATCTTAACATGGTATTTAATGTATAGTAAAAATAACCATAGCATAGTTTATCGTATTAATCATTAACAAAAAACAACTAGAATTAAAACAGAGAACGAACACTGATACTGACAGTATCAAAAACAAATGGGTATTTTCCATAAAATATAAAAGAGCAGAACAATTATCGGAGGACTAGACTTTTACTTCACAATACAAACTTCGCTTGTACAAAGAAAGCCTAGGGATAAAAATCTAGGAACAACAGTCTAAGTACAATTATTTATTTTAGATTCTGGGGGGTGACGATAGAGGCTCGGGAAAGCTATGGCAGCTCTGTCTTACTCCTTGGACGATCGGTATGCAGCCTTAGCTCCAAAAGATTGTTCGGCGTTGAAGAAATGCTCTTTAGCTCTCTCTGCTTCTTCTTTCCAAGTATTCTGGTGCTCTCTCTGATCTCGAAAAAGGGGGTCCTCTCTTTTTGTAAGGGAATGGCACATTGCTATTTATAAGAAGGGGAATACAATCATTTAGGGTTTGCAATGATTCCCCTTTAGAATGGCGGCGGCCTGTTGATTGATCAATCTGGTCAATTAATCTTGAGTGTGCCAAATCTGGTCCACTTAATGTAGATTGCACCCGATCCCATCAGTAATTAATACTGATTGGAATAAATCTTTGTGATGATGATTTGCTGATGTCTGCAAATCTGCATGAATAAGTTTAATTCATTCCCCTGCCACGTATCCTAGATTAATGGGATTTGACCCAATCTTTGATTGCAGCGAATCTAAGAAGTTGATTGGCTTTGTGACGCGTGTCCAGGGAATCACTGGAGGATTTGAGCCGCATGAGGTTTGAGCCGCATAAGGTTTGGGCCGCATAAGGTTTGGGCCATATGTCAGAGCTGTTTGGGGAGTGACCCCCCCGGTCCTTCGAACATATGATGGGTAGTGAGCCGCATGGAGATGATCCTTACGAGCCGCATGGTGAGGCTTCTGCTTGAGCCACATGAGACTGTTTCGGCCTGAGCCGTATAGGGCAGCTTCATCCTGAACCGCATGGGAAGTCCTCGCTCGAGCCGCATACGAACGTCCACGTGGCAAGGCCATGTGGCATTTTCTGGATCTCGGGGGATTTGTGTCAGAGATCTCCTTCTTTTCCTTAGGGGTCTATCATTATGACAAAGTCATAATTACCTCTTTTGTGTCGGGGCTGTCACTTCGTCAGAGCTGTCAGCCGTCAAAGTAATTAATGCAGTATAGTGGCGGAGGGGAGGACTATCTGCATGCCACGTGTCTCCTGAGCCGCATGGAATGTCTTGAGCCGTATAGTTTCTTGTGCCGCATGACTCTCTGAACCGCATACTCTCTGAGCCGCATGGGCTTTGTGAGCCGCATGGGGTTTCCTGGCCGCATGGTTCTTTCTTTATTATTTTCAGGCTTCTACAAGACCCCCTTCAAAGTTTTCAATTTGCAAAATTGAAATACTTTGAATAAGAAGCATGGCTGTGTGTAAGCCGTATAAAGGATTCTGGCCGCATGGATGTCTTGGCCGCATGAAAATTTCTGTCGCATGGAAGTTTTAACCGTATGCATAGCGTCTTGCCACGTCATCATTTGCCACGTATGGCAATCTTTTGTATTAAATGTTGTTGATTTGCTGTCAGTTTTAAAGGCTACTTTTTGGTGCGGGATCCCAGGAGTTTTGGCCTTCATTTTAGGCGGCTCACCTTGATAACCGAAGAGTCGGTCTTCGCTTTGTGCACGAGAATCAAAATGCCTAACTGTTGTCTATAAATATGGGTGAATTTGTTCGGAGGGGTTTCTTTACTTTCTCCTTCGTTCAACTTGTTGCTGTCTCCTCTTCCTTATCTTTTTTTTTTCCGACCGTCCAAGAAAATGGCTCCTAAGTCCTCTAAGATCGTCTCCGCCACTGCGAAGGGCAAGAAGGTGGCTTCTTCGTCGGCCGTCGTGCCCGAAGTGCCCTTCAATGTCCGTCCTACTTTCAATGGTAAGGACTGTATTTGGATACTTTGAATCTTAAGAACCCATGGCTCTGTTGCATATTTATGCACAAGCCTTCATCCTTTGTCTGAACTACCCAAGCTCGACCATGATGGAGCCGCATATGCTGTATGGGCCGCATAACCCTCTCTTATCCGAGCCGCATAGGAGATACCCCATGTTTGAACCGCATGAGAAGGATTTGAGTCTCTGGATATGAACCGCATGAAGTCTCCTTTGAACAGAGCGCATATGTTTCTGACAGACTAAACAGCATAGCATTTAGCACCGCATAAGCTCTTCGACTTGGAACCGCATATGTTCAACTGATCTGCATAAGCTGTCGAAACAGTGTCGCATGGAACTCCTGTCAGACTTGGGCCGTATGAGGTTGTGTTTGACCTGAACCGCATAGGCTTCCTTGAAGCCGTGCCACCCGATACCCAGTTGAAATTGAGCCGCACAAGGCTTCGAGCCGCATAAGCTCATGGGAACTTCTTTTTTTTTTGATTTGTTCAGTGATTTCGCTTTAATCATCTTTTAATTCTGATTCTTTTTTTGTCCTTTTTTTCAGTGAACCTCCCAACCAACCCAGCAGGAGAGCTTCTTGTGGGTTCAGCTCAATTTGTCGTGGGCGTGCGGCTTGATGGCCAAATTCGACATATAATGAACCAGCTTCCCGCTAATGACCCTAGGGAGAGGGTAGCTGCGATTAACAACCAGCCCCTCTATTTCCTTTGTTCTATGATGAATTCGGGGAAACTGGACGAAGAATATCTGAAACCGGCTTTTCTCTTCGGAGATGCCCTTTCCATAAAGGACTCCCGATTGCTGAATATTTCTGAGAACTGGAATTTTACTGTGGACGGGGTGGAGATCCACATTCCTGAGATGGAGCGGCATTTCCCCCTCTCGTGGTTTAACATGGTACCGATGAGCAGGACAATGGCAGGCTCTCTAACTCCCACCCAATCGGGGATATTTGTGGGCAACATCCACTACGATAGACGTACGATGTCATCTCCCTATTTTTCCAAAATACGTAAATGACTGTATTTCTGTATTTGGAGGATTTTAATTTTTGGGGTATTCTTGAAATTTTTATTATTTTCATGGAGGTAATTTTATCCTCATTATTATTATTATTATTATTAATTTCTTGTTCCTAATCTACCCTTCGCAAATATCTACCTAACCCCTCTCTCTTTCCCTCTCTCTCCCTCACTCTCACCCTCCCCCTACCTAACTCCCCTCTCTCCCTCCTCACCATCTCTGGAGAACCGGCCGACTCACCCCCCCTTCACTCTCGATTTCTCCTTCTCTCTCCATGGAGCACTCCCCTCCCATCCTCACTCTCCACCCTCTCTCCTTTCCCAGGCCTCCTTCATCCGGCGCCACCGCCGCTCCCTTAGCCGGCACCACCACCTACACCGCCTGCCACCACCACCTAGCCGAAGCTCCTCCACCGTGACCCCTGCCACTTCCATTGCCTCCGCCTCCCCTCGTCTCCGTCCGCCGACCGCCGCCACTGCCTCCACTGCTCCCACCACCGCCAGCCACTGTCTCCACCACCACTTCCGCGACCACCACCACCGCCATCTCCTCCGGCCACCTCCACTTCAGCCAGCACCATCGCCCCCACCATCTTCATCGCCGTAGCCGTTTCCTCCGTGGCCTCCGGCCCCCTCAGCCGACGCCGCCGTTTCCATCTCCTCCGTCTCCCCTTCGTGGTGCAGCGCTGCTGCTGCCGTCCCTCTCTTCCATGCCGGCGGCGAGCCCCCTCGTGTCGCCTCGACTCTTTCTCTTCTCTGAGCACCGTGCCACCGCGGCTGCTGTCCCCTCCGCCGGAAACCGACAGATCCCGGTGAGCTCCTCTGCCCCTCTCTTTCTCCTCGGTTTGCGTGCTGCCTCGTGCGACGCACCCTCGGGGTGCGAGTCCCTCATTTTACGTGCATCTCGGGAAGCGAGCCCTCGAGCTCCGTGTACGCCTCGAGCAGCGGGACGCTTTGGGCCCCGCGCTGCTCGGGTTATGTGCCATCTCGAAACACGTACACCTTGGTGTACCTGCTGCATCGGTTCTCGTATCGCCTCGATTCGCGTGTTGCCTCGGGCAGCGGGACGCTTCGAGCCCCATGCTGTCTCGGGCACCATGCTATCTCGGTTTGCACGTTGTCTCGATTCCCGTGTCTCGGCCTTTGTGCCATCTCGGTTTTAGTATCGCTTTGATTTGTGTGCGCATACTGATTTGTGCAATGCCTCGATTTGCGTGCTCGCTCCGATTTACGTGTCGCATTGGTCTTTGTGCTGTCTCGATTCGCGTGTATCATTCGATTTGTGTGCCCGTATCGGTCCGCGTGCCTCGATTTCTGTGTCCGATCCCTGCGTTGCTTGCGGGACCCGTACGGTATAGCCTCGTGCCATTCTTCATGATTTTGTTATTATTTTATTATTTAATTCCAATGATTATTTATTGTATGTTCTGAGGATCTCGATTGGCGTGCTAGCTTGGATCGCGACTGCCGAAGACTTGCTTACCTAGCCGAGCCCTCTAGGCAAGTATCCCTTGCTCATCGACGGCTCTTGCCCTCTCTCCTGGAATTTATTTTATTTAATTAATTTATACTTGTAAATTTTATAACCATGATTAGTGTAGCCTAGTAGTAGAACTGTCATGATAATAACTTAGGATAGCTTGGTCCGATACCGGGGTAGACCGTATCGGGCAACTCGGATGGGTCATCCACACCTTCGAGGACACGAGCACGACTCACATGTATGGATTGTCCCTGTATGCCCCGTGTCCGACTTGCGGTCGGGTAACGGCTCTGGCTAACTTTACTTGTGGCGGTAATTGTGCTTGGGTTAGGGATTTATGTGCATGTGTTGTGGTGCACCCTGCGAGGCGGTTATTTTATTATTATGCTTGTTGGCTTGGCGCCCAGTACGTATTGTAGTACTGCTGGAGGCCGAGACATTAGTGGTCTCGGGTTCGATTGATTTTCCAGTACGCCTCGTAGCGCTGCTGAAGGCCGGGGCTTAGTGTTTTCGGCTATCGATTTGTTCCCAGTACGCATCGTAGTACTGCTGGTAGCTGAGACTTAGTGTTCTCAGTCTGCGATTCTGCGATTTCGCGGCGGGTTGTGCCGAGTGGATTTTAGCTGCAATTCGCTTGGAGCTCCTGTCCAGAATACAGAGGAGACTCTGCCGGATTCTTCCAAAATTCCTGATCGGGAATTTGGTTCGAAGGATTGGACAGAACCATTCCTTTGGTTTGCTGGACTGGGCTCGTGCCTGTTCACCTCGGTATAGCATACCTGATCCCATTACCTGCTAGGTAGACTCCATACTAGATTAGTCGCCTAGCTCCTGACCTGTCTTGTCCGTCGGATAGCGTAAGAAGCGCGGTTCTACTCGGGAGATGGTCTGCAACCCTGGTCCTTGTTTGGTTTAAGGGTTGTGGGTCTGCTCCAGAGTGGTTCACGCAATCCTTGCCACTTTTCTGATGGTATTTATTTAATATATACTTGTCCTCTGACCATTTATTCTAGGAGTTGTCCTAGTCTAGCGAGATAGAGCTGACAGTTGTCCTAGGTATTGGGAGTTGTGACTTGTGAATATAACTGAGGATTGAGTATTTTGGAGAGTACGATCTTGGGATATTGACTTGGTGGATCTATGTGGATTCTTGGACTTTGGTGATTTCAAATATTTCGTGGAATGAGGAGAATATTGAGGGTATTATTATATGATTTTTACTCGACTTCCCAAATGCTCAAAACCTGGTACCTTTGTGTATTCCGGTAGTTGGGGAACCGGTTTGATTGCTGTGTCTTGGTAGTTGAGGGGCTTGTTTTCTAGTGGCTTGTGATCATTGACTTAGAGAATTCTTGTGAGTCAGAGGGCCTAGCATTGTTAGGGGAATGAGCTTGGTATTTGGTGGTTGTCTTTATTGACGTGATATTCGCTCCATCATGGATGGGAGACCCTTGCTAGATTGATCTGGTGGATGGACCGACTTGATGATTTGAGTTGTAGGTTCCTATATGTACTTAAGAGACTATTATAGTGGAGATTTTGATCTTGTAATCGACTTGATATCCATGTCACCATTTGGATATGTGACTTCTTGTGACTGATAGGTTTAACCTTGTTTCTGGTATTACACGATGACCTGGACCTGTCTTGATTCTTGATTAGTGGCCCGTAGAGGTGCACTCCTGACTAGCACTCTGGACTTGAAAGTTAACCTGGCATGTATACTCTTGATTCTCGATAGTGGCCCGTGGTGGCGCACTCCTTGCTAGTACTCTTGACAGGACATGTTTACTCTTGACCGCTGTTGCGACAGCCAGTCCTGACTTGCTAGGTATGACCTTGTCTTGACACCGTGGTTGATTTTCCTAATTATGCTTGTACAAACTACCTGTCTCGTCTTGCATCATGTCTAGGACATGGATTCCTGGTTACCACGGTCAGGAATTCATAATAAATCTGACTAGGTTAACAACTAGATTGATCAAGTAGCTCATATAGATCGAGGTATTCCGGCTACAGGCAATCCCGTTATCTGGGCGCTCATATGGAATTGTAGCCTGCCGTCGAGTAGGGCACATTTCCAGCCCACTGTCATGTGGGGCACCCCTCCAGCTAGCTATTAGGGTACATTTGTCTCCCGGGCGATGTACCCACTATATATATTCTTCCTGGATAACCTGGATAGTCTGCAGGGCTTGTGGCTATTGGAATACCTCAATTGTATCTTGTTAGTAATTAGGCCTATGATAACCCTAGTTAGCTAATAATAGCAAGCTGTAGGCATTGTGTGGCCACTTGTCCTTCTGTGTTGTTTGGTTTGTTGCCTGCTAGCCAGCTGATATTGATTTTCAGCTGGCAATGCAGGTTAGTGGATGCTAGGGAGACTGCGATTGTGTTAGCTTCACTATACTTGTGGATTGTTATCTTGCGTTGGTACCACACGATCCCTTACCTTTATTTACTGTTTTTAGATGCTATTTCTGTCACATTTTATCTTGCTGGTTTTCTTCGCCCGTCCTTGAGCCTTCCTTTCTGGTACTTGCTGCGGTTGGCCTGACCAACCCTGGATTGTTTCCAGATTGTCTGAGACCGACCCGGTGGATCTTCCAGACTTGACTTGGAGGGTGTGCTTCAGTTTCAGACCATGCTAGGAACTGGGGGAAGGTATACTTGTCTACATTATTATCCTGTACTATAGATTCCAGATTTTTATATGAGTATTTCCTATTTTTCATATGATTATCTCTCTTGATATTGCTTCATTGTGATTTACCTGTAGATATGAGATCGGATTTAGGCCATAGATTGATTGCATGCTAGGATACCCAACCAGGCTGGACAGCCGTCATCACCGTATAGCGTATTCGTACCTTATATGGTGTAGCTGGCCATGTACGTTCCCGTATTCCAGAACTAGGGCATGACATGGTTTTAGTGGTGGCCCATGTAGGTCTCGTTTTGAGATTTTGTTGGGTATCACATGATTATTGATCTCAGTCCACTGATCCTTGGTATTCCCACTTGTTACACTTGTCCTTCGCTCCCTTGAACCTGTGAACTGGTCCTCATCTCTACTTGGACCTATCTTGCTTGGCCATGTCTTATTCGTGATTATCTACCTCTGATCCTTGTTTGATAGATATGATCCTATAGTTGGCCATGTCGATCACCTTATTTGATGAGATGTTATCTCCATCATTTAGGTTACATGATTATTTATCTTGGGTTTTGTACTCTCTACCGGTGTTTCGCCTTGGTTGATTTCTTGATATCCCTTTCGTGCGTTGACTTCGTATTGACTTAGTATCATTATCGCCCTCTTCGAGCGTTGGCTGGATTGCTGCAGAATGAAGATTTCGTCTGGATTCTGAGATTGGATATTTTAACATTTGTTGAGTATCCGAGGGATATTCTCGTATCGATTCGGCTTCCTTGATTCCGGACAGTTCCGCACTCACGATTATCTATTTCTGATATTATTTTGATTATAGATATACTTTCTATACATTATATTTTGATGTGGATTCTTGGTTTGGAGTATTTTCCTAGAAAAGCTATCTTGTGGTTATTGTTGAAGATATTTTTGGATATGTGTTACGATTCACCTGGATTTTGGATTTTGATTGTTTTCTAGGACTCTCATTATATTGTTAGAGATTTTGTGATCATAGTGATTTGGATATTTGGGTTATAGATTTGATTTGTTTTGGATATTTGTCAAGAGTACCGGGTGACCCTAGTATACCTTGACGGCGTGGTAACAAAAGTTGCAGCCGCTCGATTACAGTGTTTTGGTGAATCATTTGCAGCCATTCCGGATGGCGCGGCAAGGAATGATCATGACACAAATTTTTCTGATATTAGGAACTACGGTCATCGGTTCGAGACAGATATCCTGTATTTTATGATTTTATGCGGATTTATTATTTTCTTATGCAGTTGGGATTTTACGTTTTTGGATATTATTTTCGATATTTTGTACTTGTTTTGATCTATGGGGCTATTTCGTGCATCCGAGATTTTTGATTTTCGAGATTCTTTCGATGTTTTGGATTTACCTTGCGAGTTGATTTATTTAGCTGGACCTTATTCTCCTTGATGTTTTCATATTGAGATTTTGTTCGTTTCTTATTGTATTACTTGATTTCTGTAAGGTGGGTAGAGTTTTCATGGCATATATATATGTACTAGTTTTGAAAACCCTATTTTGATAATTTTGAAATTTCGAGGACGAAATTTTTGTAAGGTGGGTAGAATGTCATCTCCCTATTTTTCCAAAATACGTAAATGACTGTATTTCTGTATTTGGAGGATTTTAATTTTTGGGGTATTCTTGAAATTTTTATTATTTTCTTGGAGGTAATTTTATCCTCATTATTATTATTATTATTAATTTCTTGTTCCTAATCTACCCTTCCCAAATATCTACCTAACCTCTCTCTCTTTCTCTCTCTCTCCCTCACTCTCACCCTCCCCCTACCTAACTTCCCTCTCTCCCTCCTCACCATCTCTGGAGAACCGGCCGACTCACCCCCCCTTCACTCTCGATTTCTCCCTCTCTCTCCATGGAGCACTCCCCTCTCATCCTCACTCTCCACCCTCTCTCCTTTCCCAGGCCTCCTCCATCCGGCGCCAACGCCGCTCCCTTACCCGGCACCACCACCTGTACCGCCTGCCACCACCACCTAGCCGAAGCTCCTTCACCGTGACCCCTGCCACTTCTATCTCCTCCGTCTCCCCTCGTCTCCGTCCGCCGACCGCCGCCACTGCCTCCACTGCTCCAACCACCGCCAGCCACCGCCTCCACCACCACTTCTGCGACCACCACCACCGCCATCTCCTCCGGCCACCTCCACTTCAGCCAGCACCATCGCCCCCACCATCATCATCGCCGTCGCCGTCTCCTCAGTGGCCTCCGGCCCCATCCGTCGACGCCGCCGTCTCCATCTCCTCTGTCTCCCCTTCGTGGTGTAGCGTTGCTACTGCCGTCCCTCTCTTCCGCGCCAACGGCGAGCCCCCTCGTGTCGCCTCGACTCTCTCTCTTCTCTGAGCACCGCGCCACCGCGGCTGTTGTCCCCTCCGTCGGGAACCGACAGATCCCGGTGAGCTACTCTGCCCCTCTCATTCTCCTCGGTTTGTGTGCTGCCTCGTGCGGTGCACCCTCGGGGTGCGAGTCCCTCGTTTTACATGTATCTCGGGAAGCGAGCCCTCGAGCTCCGTGCATGCCTCGAGCAGTGGGACACTTTGGGCCTCGCGCTGCTCGGGTTATGTGTCGTCTCGATACGCGTACACCTTGGTGTACATGCTACCTCGGTTCTCGTATTGCCTCGATTCGCGTGTTGCCCCGGGCACCGGGATGCTTCGAGCCCCGCGCTGTCTCGGGCACCGTACTATCTCGGTTTGCACGTTGTCTCGATTCCCGTGTCTCGGCCTTTGTGCCATCTCGGTTTTAGTATCGCTTTGATTTGTGTGCGTGGACTGATTTGCACACCGCCTCGATTTGCATGCTCGCTTCAATTTACGTGCCGCATTGGTCTTTGTGTCATCTCGATTCGCGTGCACGTCTCAATTTGCGTCCCCGTATCGGTCCGTGTGCCTCGGTTTCCTTGCCCGATCCCGACGTTGCTTGCGGGACCCGTACGGTACAGCCTCGTGCCATTCTTCGTGATTTTGTCATTATTTTATTATTTAATTCTAATGATTGTTTATTGTGTGTTCTGAGGATCTCGATTGGCGTGCTAGCTTGGATCGCGACTGCCGAAGACTTGCTTACCTAGCCGAGCCCTCTAGGCAAGTATCCCTTGCTCATCGACGACTCTTGCCCTCTCTTCTGGATTTTATTTCATTTAATTAATTTGTACTTGTAAATTTTATAACCATGATTAGTGTAGCCTAGTAGTAGAACTGTCATGATGATAACTTAGGATAGCTTGGTCCGATACCGGGATAGACCGTATCAGGCAACTCGGATGGGTCATCCATACCTCCGAGGACACGAGCACGACTCACATGTATGGATTGTCCCTGTATGCCCCGTGTCCGACTCGCGGTCGGGTAACGGCTCTGGCTAACTTTACTTATGGCGGTGATTGTGCTTGGGTTAGGGATTTATGGGCATGTGTTGTGGTGCGCCATGCGAGGCAATTATTTTATTATTATGCTTGTTGGCTTGGCGCCCAGTACGCATTGTAGTGCTGCTGGAGGCCGAGACATTAGTGGTCTCGGGTTCGATTGATTTCCCAGTACGCCTCGTAGCGCTGCTGGAGGCCGGGGCTTAATGTTCTCGGCTATCAATTTGTTTCCAGTACGCATCGTAGTGCTGCTGGTAGCTGAGACTTAGTGTTCTCAGTCTGCGATTCTGTGATTCCGCGGCGGGTTGTGCCGAGTGGATTTTAGCTCTAATTCGCTGGGAGCTCCTGTCCAGAATACAGAGGAGACTCTGCCGGATTCTTCCAAAATTCCTGATCGGGAATTTGTTTCGAAGGATTGGACAGAACCATTCCTTTGGTTTGCTGGACTGGGCTCGTGCCTGTTCACCTTGGTATAGCATACCTGATCCCATTACCTGCTAGGTAGACTCTATACTAGATTAGTCGCCTAGCTCCTGACATGTCTTGTCCGTCGGATAGCGTAAGGAGCGCGGTTCTACTCGGGAGACGGTCTGCAACCCTGGTCCTTGTTTGGTTTAAGGGTTGTGGGTCTGCTCCAGAGTGGTTCACGCAATCCTTGCCACTTTTTTGATGGTATTTAATTAATATATACTTGTCCTCTGACCATTTATTCTAGGAGTTGTCCTAGTCTAGCGAGATAGAGCTGACAGTTGTCCTAGGTATTGGGAGTTGTGACTTGTGGATATAACTGAGGATTGAGTATTTTGGAGAGTACGATCTTGGGATATTGACTTGGTGGATCTATGTAGATTCTTGGATTTTGGTGATTTCGAATATTTCGTGGAACGAGGAGAATATCTAGGGTATTATTATATGATTTTTACTCGACTTTCCAAACGCCCAAAACCTGGTACCTTTGTGTATTCCGGTAATTGGGGAACCGATATGATTGCTGTGTCTTGGTAGTTGAGGGGCTTATTTTCTAGTGGCTTGTGATCATTGACTTGAAAGATTCTTGTGAGTCATAGGGCCTAGCATTGTTAGGGGAATGAGCTTTGTATTTGGTGGTTGTCTTTATTGAAGTGATATTCACTCCATCATGGATGGGAGACCCTTGCTAGATTGATCTGGTGGATGGACCGACTTGATGATTTAAGTTGTAGGTTCCCATGTGTACTTGAGAGACCATTATAGTGGAGATTTTGATCTTGTAACCGACTTTATATCCATGTCAAGATTTGGACAGGTGATTTCTTGTGCTGATAGGTTTGACCTTGTTCCTGGTATTACACAATGACCTGGACCTGTCTTGATTCTTGATTAGTGGCCCGTAGAGATGCACTCCTGACTAGCACTCTGGACTTGAAAGTAAACCTGGCATGTATACTCTTGATTCTCGATAGTGGCCCGTAGTGGCGCACTCCTGGCTAGTACTCTTGACAGGACATGTTTACTCTTGACCGCTGTTGCGACAGCCAGTCCTGACTTGCTAGGTATGACCTTGTCTTGACACCGTGGTTGATTTTCCTGATTGTGCTTGTACAAACTACCTGTCTCGTCTTGCATCATGTCTAGGACATGGATTCCTGGTTACCATGGTCAGGAATTCATAATAAATCTGATTAGGTTAACAACTAGATTGATCAAGTAGCTCATATAGATCGAGGTATTCCGGCTACAGGCAATCCCGTTATCTGGGCGCTCATGTGAACTTGTAGCCTGCCGTCGAGTAGGGCACATTTCCAGCCCACTGTCATGTGGGGTACCCCTTTAGCTAGCTATTAGGGTACATTTGTCTCCCGGGCGATGTACCCACTATATATATTCGTCCTGGATAACCTGGATAGTCTGCAGGGCTTGTGGCTATAGGAATACCTCAACTGCATCTTGTTAGTAATTAGGCCTGTGATAACCCTAGTTAGCTAATAATAGAAAGCCATAGGCATTGTGTGGCCGCTTGTCCTTCTATGTTGTTTGGCTTGTTGCCTGCTAGCCAACTGATATTGATTTCCAGCAGGCAATGCAGGTGTTAGTGGATGCTAGGGAGACTGTGATTGTGTTAGCTTCACTATACTTGTGGATTGTTATCGTGCGTTGGTACCGCACGATCCCTTACCTTTATTTACTGTTTTTAGATGCTATTTCTATCACATTTTATCCTGCTAGTTTTCTTCGCCCGTCCTTGAGCCTTCATTTCTGGTACTTGCTGCGGTTGGCCTGACCAACCCTGGATTGTTCCCAGATTGTCTGAGACCGACCCGGTGGATCTTCCAGACTTGACTTGGAGGGTGTGCTTCAGTTCCAAACCATGCTAGGAACTGTGGGAAGGTATACTTGTCTATATTATTATCCTGTACTGTAGATTCTAGATTTTCATATGAGTATTTCCTGTTTTTCATATGATTATCTCTCTTGATATTGCTTCATTGTGATTTACCAGTGGATATGAGATCGGATTTAGGCCATAGATTGATTGTATGCTAGGATACCCAACCAAGTTGGACAGCCGTCATCACCGTATAGCGTATTCGTACCTTATATGGTGTAGTTGGCCTTGCACGTTCCCGTATTCCAGAACTGGGGCGTGACATACGAGGTCACCGTGTGTGGGCAAGGAATCAGTCAGTCATAGTGTGATGGGGCTGCTTCCTGGTACTTTTATAAATGTGGCTGGTCCCAACTTCACTTTTACTCGAGCTGATACCTTTCTGAATCAGCTCGCTTGCAAGGGGTAGTATCCTGTAGGCAGACTGTCACTGCTGAATTGGATAAACCCTATTCCCATATGGGCCAATCTTACCTCGTGGATCTTGAGGAACCACGGGGAGTTCCTTCGGGAGATTGACCTTTACTACGCCATCCGGGGCACCTGTTATGGGTTGCCCATCAACAAGCCTTTGTTCATGGCCTTGTTGGAGCTATATAACCGGCGTACGGGGACGTTCTTCGCACCTGGAGGGGAGTTGGGACTCGCCCTCCATGAAATGCATGTTGTCTCTAAACTGCCGTGGGGGTGCGAGGCTTTTGAAGTATATACTCCGATGAACGAGGAATTCGATGACCTGGATCGACGATTTCCTGGTTTCGTTGCTGTGTATCGAGAACAGCTATGTCACCATAGCATCTGTCACCAAACTGCTATTAAGAAGGAGAATAGTTCGGAAGGGAGAGCCCCCCATACCACAGCCTAGGTCGCGTATCTTTTCAAGATACGTCCTTCTGGTCGAGTTTTGTCTCGAGGTCCTCAAACCCCTGAGGAAGTAAAGGACATGATGTTGAAGGTCAAGAAGTCCAGGTCCACCCGTGACAGGTTTGGGAGTCGTACCGACTCCCTTAGTTATTTCCACTATGATACCCGGGAGATGTTTGAAAAAGCACTCTTGGCTGGCTTCTTGATGATATGGCTGCGGAATTACGTAGTCTCGGGAGGGGCGGGCTCCACTGAAAGGATTAGCCGCCACTTTATTCTTCCGGCTGTGAAGTTGGTCTTCAAAGTCAGATTGGCCCTTCTTCCGGCTATGGTGTATAGCATACACCACGGCCTCCGCACCTTTTCGTCCAAGGTCATTGCTCGTAAGACGATGCTGGACTTTGAACGGATAGAACTGCCATATCACTACCTCATGGGGTGGTTATTAATGCATTATCGGTCATTGATGAGGCCAGAAACTGAAGAAGATGTTACTGCTGATGACGCTTTCCTTTTTCGATACCGTCATCAGCCTTGGGAGCACGACACCATGCCGGCCTGCCGGAGGGCGTTGGCGAGAGTTGACGGACCCGAATTCTTTGTCTCTCTTTCGTAATTTACCGCTAGAGAAGTGAGGGAAGTACATGTTGACGGTGTTGATCCTCCCCAACTCTTATCTGAGAAGCTGCTTCTTTGGCTACGCAACATTCGCCCTGAGCACCTGGTATATAGTTACCAAAATAACGTATATCTGGAACCTTATCTGTCCAGCAGATTTTCTCGTCAATTCGGGTACAGTCAGCTGTTCCTTAATTGCCCTAGCGCGTGCCTGGGCTTTGAGGGCAGCGTTCTTGATGGCATACAGGCATGGCATTATTATAATACGGTCCATACCCGGGTTAGCTTCTCGGTCCCCGATGCTAAGACGGCAGGGGATATTTTGTACATGGCGGCCCTTTATCATGTTGCAGCGAGCAAGCTCCCTATCGATTTTAACATGAATTCTAGCTTCATTGCTGGCACTGGCTTGGCCGAGAAGCCAAAGGGATCCAAGAAAAGGAAGAGAGGGGCGAACAGGGTTCCTGCGCCGGATTCAGAGTCCACTGCGGTGGATGAAGAGGGTGATGAGCAGGACGCCGATGACTCGTCGCATTCTTCAGACGAGGAAGTGGGGAATCAGCCCCCTACTATATCGGAAGAAAGGGTGGCAGGTCAGCCGCCTACTGGTCCAGACGAGGTGGTGGAGGATCAACCACCTGCTGCGTCTGCTCCTTCGCACAAACGGAGTAGGCGTGTATATACTGATGATGGCAGATCCCACTCCACAAAGCATGCTGCGGTAAGATGCCGCAGGCTGTTTATTGATGATACTGACGCTGCTTCTGAGGTGATTTGAATTGCAACTACTTTCTCCTTCTTATTTCCCAAACTATGGCCTAATCATTTTCTTTTGTTCTTTGTAGGCGTCAGATGATTTTGCTCCTCAGGACCCGATTGCCGAGGTCGACTCGGTATTGTCCCATTTGGTCAGTGATGTGTGTACTGCTATTATTTCTACTGGGGTTCTTCCGGCGGTGGCCGAGGAATCTCACCTTGCTGGGACTTCAACCCAGGGGGACGGGGGCTCTGCTGCGCCGGTCCCTGAGTTGTCTGAACTTCAACAGGCTGACACTGTCCTGGCAGGTTCCCTCTCGGGAACGGTTGTGACAGAGAAACCGGTTAAATTCGACCCGTGAGCTGTGGGTGGAGAAATTATGCCAGCTGCAGATGAGCCGCAGCCTCCATGCTCCTCCCCTGGTAAGATAAGTCGAACCTTAACTTGTGAGGAAGCCTGTTTACTCCATCATCTTATCCTTTCGGGTCATGTCGGTTAATAGTTGCCTTGGACGTACAGGTTCCACCCCTTTATTGCCGATGACGGTCATCGCCGGGGCGGATTCCATCGGAGGGGATCTGACGGAGGCACGTGTGCCTCCTTTTTTTCCAACTGATATTGAGGGGCCTCAAGCCGGGTCGAGTTCGGGAACCCAAGTGGCAATACGGCTGGAGCAAGGGACGATGCCTCCTGCACCCTCTTCTGCCAATATCAGCATCCAGGCTCTTCGGGCGGCGGAAGAGGAGTTAGCTGCCATTCGTGCATCTTTTCGTACAGAATTTGTTTCCTTGGTGGCGGGGACGGCTACTCCTTCGGTATTACCTTCCACCCTCCCTTTGACGCCATCCTCTACAGAGGTTTTGGATGAGGTGTCTCAAGATATGGTTGACAGTTTCTACCACCACTTGAAGAGGGAAATCGAAGCAGCTGTAGAAACGGGGACTCCCTTTGCTCTGGCCCGTCAATGTGCCGGTGGTCAGATCAATATCCTTAGAACACTCCCTGGTAGAGGGGAACTGGCCGCGCTTGTGGAGCCTAAGCTGTTAGAAGCTGATCGTCTCGTGGCCCAGTTTCGCATGCTGCAACAAGCTGATTTACCCGCGACAATAAACTACGAGCGCAATTTCCTCGTTACCGTGGTGGAGAAGGTGATGGTTGACCGGCAATCGCTCAAGCCGGCTATATTGAAGGACCGTCGAGATTTGACTCGGTTGTATGATCAATGGAACCGTCGCACTGAAGATTGCATGGATCGGGAAGCAGCTGCCTCCCGCGGGGTAACCGATACCCGGGAGCAGATCCTTGAGCTCCAGAGAAAGCTGGCCTTCTTGGAGTCCGAGCTTGAAGCTGCTTGTACTGAAAAAGGGATTGCCATTCAGGAGGCCGACAAGTTTAGTAGGGCTTCTGCCAATCTAGAACTTGCCCTAAAAAAGATAGAGGATGACTGGCAGACGTATATGTATTTGAATGACGTCGAGCAGTTGTCCCAAGAGGCAGAGCGTCGAGCTAAACAGAGACTTGAGCGGGGGACTGCCTCGGTGAAAAACCGTCTTTTGGATTTATGTAATGCCGAACTATAATCAACTTTTTCTTCTTTCGTTTCATTTTATTTTTTTTCTTGAGAGGGACATGGTCCCAAGAGATGTAATGCTTTTTTCTTCTTTCAAATAAAGAGTATTTTTTATTCTACCCTTCATTTGTGTTGCTTGTTGTGCCTGTGATATTGTGGTAGTGTTTGTCCTGCATGGGGGACTTGTTTGTGGACCTGTTACCCCTGGCATACCTCGATTTTAGCTATAGGTAGCAAGTTTGATTTGGAGATACTCAGAACGGTTTCGCGGGAATGCGGTTGTGGACGTTCCGGGTATCGGGAGGACGGATGCCATGGAGAAGCTGGGCTTCCGGGGCAGGATAAGGAATGGTGGGCCTGTGCTGAGAATTTTAACTCAGGATATTTTATGGGCCTATTATCCTTGGTGTACCCTGGGTTAGGATACGGATAATAGGATGAAAAGGGAACCAACATATTTTCTCAGAGGTAATGAGGACATGGCAAGCATGAGGGTTCTACCGTGGAATCTTGCTACTCAGAGGTAATGAGGACATGGCAGGAGTGAATTCAATAGAGGATATTTGTGGTCAAGAGGGGACATTTGTAGACCTACTATCCTTGGCGTACTCCGGTTGTGGGTACGGATAGTAAGTTGAAGGAGAATCAACATACTTACTCAGAGGTAATGAGGACATGGCAAGCATGAAGGTTTCTTCGACGGAGCCTTCCCACTCAGAGGTAATGAGGACATGGCAGGAGTGGGCTTAATGAAGAGAGGTACAAAGAACGACTCAGAGGTAATGAGGACATGGAAGTTCTATGTAGGGGTGATTTGTTTTTGGCGGAAGTGAAACGACTCAGAGGTAATGAGGACATGGCCGCTTTGAAAATTTGTGGATCGATTACCCTTTTTTGTGCACTGGGAGTACGGGTAGTGGATCATGAGGGAGGATCTCTTCCAGGAAGCAAGTTCAGAGGCATGATCATACATGACTTACTATCTGAAAGAGTGACCGGAATGTGAGTTCAGAGGTACCAGCGGATACGTGACTCGATATTATGAAAGTGTGAGTTCAGCGGCACCAGTGGGTACGTGACTCGATAATCTGGAATGTTGTGGATGTGAGTTCAGCGGTACCAGCGGGTACGTGACTCGATAATCTGGAAAATTACGACGGTGAGTTCAAAGGTACCAGCAGGTACATGACTTAAAAATCTAGAAAATGGTGAGTATGAGTTCAGAGGTACCAGCAGGTACATGACTTGATAATCTTGGAAAATTGTGAGGTTGAGTTCAGAGGTACCAGCAAGTACATGACTCAATGGTCTGGAGGACGTCATTTAGACATAATATTTCTTCAGGAACTTGCCGTTGACGGGCAACATGAGCAAGTCTCCATTTTGTTTTGCGAGGCGGTAGGCTCCGTTGGAGAATACGGTCTCAATGATAAATGGGCCTTTCCATTTTGGCTGGAATTTGCCGACGGTCTTGTGGGTCATAACCATCGGCCTCCGAACTGCCAGAACGAGCTCACCCACTTGGAATGTTCTGATTTTAACCTTCCGATTGAAGGCTCCAGAGATGCGTGCTTGGTATAGCTCGATTCGTTGCTGAGTCAAGAGGCGTTTTTCATCTAAGGCCTCCAGCTATTGTAGCCGACGACGGTAGTTATCATCGGTCGTCAACTGGTAAGTAAGGGCGACGCGGAGCGAGGGTATCTGAGCCTCCAATGGCAGGACTGCTTCACTTCCATATACCAGGAAGAATGGTGTGTTCCCAGTAGCTGTTCGGACTGTAGTGCGGTACGCCCATAAATATTCACCGAGCTTTCCGTTCCAATCGCGTTTGTTAGAAGAAACAAACTTCTTGAGTAACTTGATGATGGTTTTGTTGAATGCTTCTGCCAAGCCGTTGGCTGCTGGATTATACGGTGTCGAAGCAATATTCTGGATGCCATGCTTGTCGCAGAATCGATAGAAGGCGTGGCTTGCAAACTGCGGACCATTATCATGGATGATCCTTCGGGGCAGTCCAAAACGATAGATAACATGATGCTTGAGGAAGCTGATCACGTTTGAAGTCTTTACTTCTGCAAGCGGAACAGCTTTCGCCCATTTGGAGAAGTAATCCGTGATCGCGAGTATGAAGCGATGTCCACGGGAGGAAGGTGGAGTAATTGGACCGATGATGTCCATTCCCCATGCTTTAAATGGCCAGGATGCTACTGTCGGATGTAGAAACTCGGATGGTTGGTGGATGAAGTCCACGTGGACTTGGCAGGCTTTGCACTTTCTTGCATAGACTATCGTATCTGCTACCATAATGGGCCAGTAGTAGCCCATTCGGCGAAGACGGTCTTGTAATTTCGGGCCGGGCTGATGGACCCCACAGATACCGTCGTGAGCTTCGCGTATGGCTTCATTGGCTTCTGCGGTTGACAGACATCGAAGCAATAACCCGTCGTAGGACCGCCGGTACAGCATTTTCGTTTCTGTATCATAGAAGAATCTGAGAGAACGCCTTCTGATGGAAGTAGCTTCCTTTGGGTTTTCGGGCAGGATGTCGTAGACTATAAAGTCTATGAATAGTTGTCTCTAATATAGCGTTTCGTCGATCGTCTGGGCAGAATAACTCGCTACGACTTGAACGTTATTCTTGGGACAGACCAGTTCGTGGCCTATTACGTCAACCGAATGATGAGTATGGTTCGGTACTGCTAGGGAAGCGGCAAGGCCTGCTAGGGCATCGGCTTCGATGTTCTGGAGTCAGGGAACGTGCTCGATGAAGAATCCCTCAAACGACGAGATAATATTGATCGCCATTTGGTGATAGGGGATCATGTCTTCATGGCGGACTTCGTATGAACCCCGGATCCGATTGACGATTAACTGCGAATCACCGTACGCTTCAAGATATTCTATCCCTAGCTCTCTTACAAGTTGAAGGCTGATGACCAAAGCGTTATACTCGGCCACATTGTTAGAGCAGGGTTCCGTGATGGAGTAGGCGCGATTGATCACTAATCCGGAGGAAAAAATCAATACCACCCCGACTCCAACGAAGATGTTGTCCTTGGGTCCAGTTCTCGAAGCACCGTCGAAGAATATTCGCCATATATCTTCGTGGGAGGTCACATGCGAGTCGGTGACCTCATCTGGAATTCCTTCATATATTATGGATGACTTCGAGCCTGGGTGGGCCGCAAGAAAGTTGGCCAAAGCTTGGCCTTTAACAGCTTTTTGTGAGACGAAGACCCTATGATAAGGAGACAGCAATATTGCCCATGTGGCAAGGCGGGAGCTGAGTGCCCCTAGTTTAGTCATGAGGACTCTGAGAGGGTTGACTCGTGAGATCACATGTATGGTTTGTCCTGTGACATAGTGCCGCGTCTTTTGAATGGCGAACACCAGGGCGAGGCATTCCTTTTCAACACTAGTATATCTGTGCTCTGGCCCGATTATCATTCGGCTGAGGTAATATATAGCTTGTTCATGGCCTGCATCGTTGTTTTGTGCCAGCAGAGCGCCAAGGGAATGCTTTATTGCTCGTACATATAGCAGGAATAGTTTTCCAGCAACCGGGGCCACCAGGACCGGAGGGCTCGACAAGTATTCTTTGATGCTGTCGAAGGCACGTTGGCATTCTTCGTCCCATACGAACGAGACGCCTTTCTTCATGAGATGGGTAAATGGCCGACATCGCCCGGAGAGGTTAGAGATGAACCTCCGGATGTAAGCCAGCCTCCCTTGAAGGCCACTGAGTTTGCGAAGATTTCTTGGGGGACCCATCTCCATAATTGCCTTCGTCTTCTCATGGTCTGTAATCCCCCAAAATTTTGGAGAATTTTTTTTATATAACTGGTTATACATGTTGTGTTGAATTATTTTATATTTTATAACAAGTTTGGTATTTAATTGTGTAATATTTTTATAGCAAATTAGCGACACAACTTCTACTATTAGTGTTTCTTGCACAATCTCACTGAAAATATATTTTCTAGTGATTACTGAATTTTTTAGAAATTTTTAGATTTTATTCAAAATATTTTGTGATATATGGCACTAATCAAATTATTTAGTAAATAACTAGATATAGAAAGTTTTGATTATTTAAATCAAAAGCCCATGTAAATACCTTTCTATGGATCTACTTGCCAAATAATTTCTTTAAAATATTTTATAAGCTTAGTTAAATTATTAGGATTTTTTTTATATCTTAATTGGTCATAATTATTAAATGCTATATATATATATATGTATGTATTACTTGTTTTAGAAAAAAAAGGGGGCTGACGAGATGCTGATGTCAACATTTTGCTTTAGGCCAGCAGCCGAGCTTGGCTTGCCAATGCAAAGACTGCGTATAAGCAGTTAGTAAAAGAAAAGGAAAAAAAAAATTATGCTGCTGATGTCATGATGACATCAGCACTGTTCAAGTGAACAGTGCGTCCAGCAGCCCGTGCTGTGCGGTTCCAAACAGAGAGGAAGAAGAAAAAAAGAAAAGAAGATTTCGTTAAGCAATCTTTTAAATCCGAATTTTTTTTTACATCTTCAATCCAAATCTCCTCCTCTTTAATTCCTTTCCAATTCTCTCTAGGATTTTCAAATCTACATTTAAATCGAAACAAATATTATTTTAAATCCTCATTTAAACCATCGTATAGAAACCAAACCCTTGCGGAGAAATTACTCCTCGAAAACTTTCGTGATCGCGTAAAAAGCCATCCCCAAACCTTTTCCAGACCCAGGCGACCGTGGTCATCCCTTCAGTCGTCGCGCACAACCACTGGTCGACGGCGATCATCGGAAAATGCGTAGGACAGCAGGCGCAATAATAGCCTCCACGCGACCAAGTACCTATATTCAATCCCACTTATCTCCATCGTCGCTGAACCAATTTTTGATCCACGAAGTCTTACTTCTAGCCGACCTATACCTCTTCCATCCCCTTTAACTAGATTAATTTCTAGTACATTAAATTTTTGTAGAAATCAAATCGAATATCCCCAAAAATCTGTACAAAACTGGACAGAAAATACTAACCGAAGACCTAACTTGGAAGGCCAACCATGGACGACCTACTGACAGTTTTTGAAAACAAACTCATAACAGAGAAAGACAACGTATAGGGGATCAAAACCCATCTGGTAAAAGTATTTTTCATAGTTTATACAGAAAGTTATCCATGGTTAAAAATCAGGAAAAATTTAGTTAGAAAACTACGATTTTGGAAAATAATTCCCGATACAGCGTGCGCCCCGACAAACCGGGCGACGTGGTCATGCACTATATGCATCGAAAGGCACGTATGGATATTATCGACGTGTGGGAACTGACGGAACTCAATTTCGTTGCGTGTGCGCGACAAAATCAATGCGTATCCGTCGAGATACCCCCGTATCGACCTTTTGCAAACTTGGCCATAACTTCTACGTTTGTCGTATCGAGACGAAACTTGCGCCAACAGGACCGTATCATTTTTTTGGTCCTGTATGCCAAGTTTGGTCCGATTTTGAGAAGGTCGAATGGAACGCGTATTTTGGCGGGCCCGCGACCCGCTCTAACGGGCGAATTTGTGCACGGCTTATCGGATTCCAAAACTGGACATATCGTTGGGTTCGTCTCATCAAAACAAATCCGTAGACATATAGTTTGACGGCTTTAGAGACCATAGGTTTTGGCACGTATTTCGGTGCAAAGCGGGTCCAACGGCGGACATCGTTTTGACCCAAAATTATGATTTTGCCCCTGTTCCAGAATTTGACTTTTGGACAGGCGCTTCCTAGGCCTATCTTTTATTCCAAACTCGTTCGTGATGTTTGTTTCAGCATCCGGAGCTTCTTGTGGATTTTGACTTTCGTGTTGACGATTCTGATTGTTGGATTTTGCTGCTTCTCGCACCTCCCTCAGGCAAGATACCTTGCCTTATTTACTGTTTATAATTACATGCCCCTTTATTTATTTATTTACTGCATATTTATTAGCTGTTCTCAGTTGGATCCATTACTTGCTATTTTTATTTCACTTTATTTTGCTTTCAGTTATTTTTCCATCTTGTCTTTTTATGCATATGGACCTAGTCTTAGCGAACTACCTTCTGTTAGTGACCTTGGGAGGGAGAAGACAGATAAATGTATGGGCTACCCCAAATCCAAAAGCTGTAGTAACTACGTACTACGGTAGTCGAGTCGCGAGGGTCACTAGCCTCGAGCTATGTGGACTGATGGGTCACGTGGGCCGCTAGCCTCGAGTTATGCCGGCTGATAGTATTGGTACTTGACGTATGCGTGTGGTGAGTTGTTACTTGTCCTGGAGGAGTCAGCCTTCACCTGCCCATACATCAATATGTCTTCTAAATTGCCTACTAGAAAGGTTAAGAGACCTTAGCAATTTCATGTTCCAATCATGGCATGGAAAAATGTCACATCGCAAAATAGTATGTTGCCCCTTGTCCTTGTTTGGTTGTAGGGGTAGCCTACTGTTTCGATGATGGGATATTGAGCCGTGTTATGGTTTGGACACTTTACTTTGTCTTTATTTTATGGTGCATTTATATTCAGTTCATATGGCATGTTCTTCTTGTATCTTGTTACGTCCCTCTGAGGACCTGGTGATCTCTCCAGGTATAGACGATTTCTCGCAGGAGTATGGCTCGGCACTGGATCCTTTCTACCATGATGACGAGGCATCTCCCGCTGACATCTAGATACATGTTATTCTATGAGACTCATAGTGGACATCTACTGTATTTGAGATTATTTTCATAGTTGTTTGGTGTGGGCATGTCCACCCGGCTATCTTTTGACTCACTCATTTATTTTATTTGGACTTCTTATATCTTTTGTATCTGCTGTGGATGAGATATAGTTTTCTGATTTTCTGGCCTGCGATTATATTATTACAGCTTATGTATATATATACGAAGATTCTATATATTGGAGTATTCTTCGTATATATGTGCAGCTGGCATGCTACGTTCCTAGTCCTACGTATTTTGGGACTGGAGCGTTACAGGGTCTACATGGATACCCTGGGCGGTGATGATGAAACCCAAGAATTTTCTGCTGGATACGCCCAGGAAGGACTTCGTAGGGTTCATTTTTAAATTGTGCGCTCGCATTAGGTCGAATACCGTCCTCAGATCCTGCAGATGGTCTCCCTTGCAGCGACTCTTGACGGCGATGTCATCAACATAGTACTCTACCGTCTTACGTAAGTGGTCTCTGAAGATGATGCTCATGGCTCTTTGATATGTGGTGCCGACATTCTACAAACCGAAAGGTATGACTGTGTAGCAGTATGTACCAATCGGTGTTCAGAATGATGTATGTTTTTCGTCGTCAGAAGACATCTTGATTTGGTTGTACCCCGAGAAACCATCCATGAATGACATACGTTCGAAGCCGCAGTTGTTGTCAATTATGATGTCTATGATAGGGAGGGAGAATTCATCTTTGGGACATGCCTTGTTCAGATTGCGGAAGTCGATGCAGATTCGAATCTTTCCATTCTTCTTGAGGACTGGTACTATGTTGGCGACCCAATCCGGATGTTGTTCCTCACGAATGAAGCCGCTGGCTATCAATTAGTTGACTTCGGCCTCGATCGCATCTATGATGCTGGACAGAAGCGTCGCTATTGTTGTTTGACCGGCTTTACATCTGGTCTAATGTTGAGTTTGTGAAGAGCAATATCGGGATTTAACCCCGGCATATCTTCGTTGCTCCAGGCAAACACATCTATATATTCTTTGACAAGTTCCAGCAACGATTCTCGCTCTCCATCTGTTAGGCCTTTACTGACGAAGATCGGTTTTGGAGAAGATTCGCTGCCGAGATCAACTTGTATGACCTCGTCTTCAGTAGGGGGTTCTTTCTGCTCGAACCACTTTTTCCAATGTTCATCCAGCTGTTGGGCCCACGGCTCTAGTTCAAGGATTTCAGGGATGTCTTCATCTTCTTCATAAGCGTCGACGAATGCCATGTTGACTGACAAGAATTGCCTGAACATGTCTCCGATGCTGGTATCTGAGTCAGAAGTTGGTGACCCGGTTGAGTGTGACTGCTAGTCACATTCTTCATCTGAACTCTCAGAGGTTATTGTGGGTGTTACGTACCCTAATCCATATCGAGTTATGCTATAGTAGTCCCGTGGTTTGCCAGCCGGAACTGGTGGCTTCAAAGATAATCGTCGTCCAGTACCGTAGTTCAGGCCAGGTGTTGTCTCCAGGTTATACCCCTATTTCTGCATGAGATATTTGGATTGGGGGCTATAAAGATACAAAGGCAGTCTCCCGGTATCTGACCCAAGGTAAACTACCTCTATGGTAAAGGGATGCGGATCGTCCTTTCGGCCGAAGATGATTTGATGGTCTTCTCCCTCAATTATGCGGTATACGTCTTTCGCTGGAGTAATCTGGATTGCGGTGCGCACATTTGTCACCTGTGTGTGTAGGTGAGTGCCTATGCCGTGTTCCATAGCATACATTGTACAAAGCTTATTAAGCTCGAGGTAGTTCAAAGATAGCCCTTTATTGATAAAATAAGGTATCTTTTCTAAGGGGATTACATCATCCGCGGAGGGAACACCAGTGTGGGTAGCCACATACTTGGCTAGCTCCGGTTCCTCATCGGCTATCCCCTGTATAAACGACGACTGAGAGGACGACCTGGGCATCTTGATCGTCAGAGGTTCAGCTGGTAAAGCGGAGCGAGGAGTTGTTGGCAGACTAGCGACCCCCGATCTGGTACTTGCTGTTGGGCCGGGAGTGGTTGGTTCGCTAGAAACTCCAGGCCTTCCATCGGGGTGACGACCCTTCTTGGGAAGGCGTATCGTCATTGGCTTGTCAGAAGGATTGAGCTTCCCTGTCTGCGACTTGTCGACTCTCGACAGCCTGATTGTCAATAGCTCTGTTGAGGGTCTTGGCATTTGGCCAGTCCTTGGTAACCGGATGATCATCTGCTCTTCCTGTGCCGAGAGGCTGATTGCGTCCTTACGTAGAGTGGCAGTAAGGTGTACAGACTTGCCAGGTTTGCGAGCTTGGAGGTGGATCGTCAGAGGTTCTTCTGATCCTGTGGCTATCTCGGTATGAGCTTGTACGTCTCCTTCATCAAGGTGCCTCTTCGACTTTTTGTATAGGCAGGAGTCTGAGTAGTAGGATTCGACCCCTTTGAAGGGATCGATATCAGCAAATTCCATCTTCATAAAGCCATATTTGTCGACATATTTAAAGCACTGGTGTAGCGTGGATGGCACGATCATATAATCATGTATCCACGGGCGCCCCAAGAGGATGTTGTAAGAAGTATCTACATCTATGACGTAGCAGGTGACTTCTAATTGGAGATCGCCAATTTGACACTTCAGACGAATCTTTCCGATAGGGTAGCTCCTGCCTGAATTGAAACTGCTGATGGCGGCGCTTGTAGGCGTCAGACGATGCATTGGGATATAGAGATGATGTAGCAGACCCTTCGGGATAATGCTTATGGACGAGCCAGGATCAATGTGCTTCCGGTCTACTTTTACGTCACCGATGTACCCAGTGTAGTATAACGGGCGATCGTGCAGGTTGGTTTTGATGAGCATGTCCTGCGAAGTGAAGACAATGTTGGGCATCGCTACCGTACAGGCGCTGTCTTGGAGATCTGTAGGCGGGTTCTCTCCCGTGAGGTTGACCTGAGCCAGGTATGCATCGGCATTTTGGAGTGCATCGCTCAAAGCCGCACGAACATCCTTTGAAAGTCTCAGAAGCTCGTATAATGATAGCTTGGTCGGTGTGTTGGCCAATTGCTCTAAGATGTCGATGTTGTAGGGCTTCTCCAGCCCTTGTGGTGTCTCATTTCGGAGGGATTTGTCAAAGCGAGTCTCCTTCGGCCTAGGCTAGTCGGTCGTCGGAGGCTAAGCCGATCCCGGAGCGTCAGTTGCAGCGGGTTGATGATCTTCAGCCGGGTTGTCAGCCACGGGTTGGGATTGTGCCCCAGACCGTGTAACGACGGCTGTAGCTTCTTCGATATCTGCCGAGATTGTGCGACAGGACTTGACTTTTCTGCTCTTCTTCTTGTAGCTGGAAGATGATGTGAGCCGAGTAACTTCCGATACTAAGTCTGGATGGACCCACATGACCTTCCCTCGTGATGTGGTGAGGGGCACTAGACCAGCAGCCGGATCTCGGAGAGGTGGAAGATTAGCAATATCCATTGTCGCCAGAGGGATGGAGACTACACCGTCTTGAGTTTCTGTTGGAGGGAAGCTGCCAAATTGTACTGACACCATATTGCCTGCGACTGTTAACTCTTCAAAATCAATGGCCAGAGCGTTCGAATCGATGAGATTTTGGATGTACCGTTTTAGTTGGTAGCAGTCGTGTGTGGCGTGATGGACGTAACGATGGTAATGGCAGTACTTTAGGTTCTCCATGTCCGCCTGCTGCGGTTCCCGTCTTGGTGGAGGAAGCTGAATTCTGTCTCCTTGTATGTGCGTGTCCAAGATGGGCTTGACGTGCCCGTCTTCGAAGGAGTAAGTGATTTGTGGCTATTGTTTGTCCGTCGGCTTTGGCTCAGGTGTCTGGGCTGTGTCGGCCACCATAGCCTGCTTATCCCTGCTGTCCCGATTGTTGGAGGGGCTACCCCCATTGTCGTTGTTAGGATGCTTGCCCTTGCTCTCTCTGTCCGAGATGTGCAGTCCTAATTGGCGAGCCTTCCTCAGTCGTTCTTCGACGCTAGTGGCACTGATGATGAACGTTTTCCAGTCCTTGAATTGACTTTCGCCCATCCAGAGACTGATTGTTGGGAGCAATCTCTTTTGGCAAATTTCAATTAAGGAGGAATCCGGATTTCCAGATGGCAGCTTCATTGAGGTTTGGCAAAATCGCTCAATATAGTTCCTTGTCAGCTCCTTCTCTCCTTGGACGACGTCCATGAGAGTGGACATTGTGACGTCCTGTCCTACTTCGTGGAATCTTTCCAAGAACATACGTTTGAAGCTGGCGAAGGAGTGGATGCAGTTGTCTGGCAAGTTATGGTACCAGTCGAAGGCGACCCCTTCCAATGCCCCGATGAATAATCGTATGAGGATGGCATCGTCATGGGACAGATGGTCGGTGGTGACCTCGAAGTAAGTGATGTACCGACTTGCTGAGGTCTTGCCATCATAGGGATTGATATTGAACGGCTTATATCTTGGTGGGAATGGAACGTCCCTCCAGGCGACAGGGTACGATTACCATATTCTGAGGTCTTGAGAACTTTCTCGAGCGTGAAACATGGCTAGACCTCTCTTTTCGCTTTGCGGGCCTCATCTACGGCGGTGGGGGCCGTTATTTCAGGAGGATTGCTGTCCGGGTTTGGTGCCGCTGAATTTGAGTCCGCATTGACCGTGGGACCCGTGCTTGTTTGGCCGTGCGTCCCTCCTTGTAAAGTTGGAAGGGCCGTTTTGATCTCGTCCACAGATTTGACCAAGGCAAGCAATATGGCCTCCAGAGTGTCGATGCGTTGGCGATCACCGGAACCATCTTGGCTGCTATCCGTCGTAAAGACCGTCTTCACATGAGGGGAGATGGACGGAGCGGTGGAAGAAGCACCCTCCGAATCATACCCATGTACCGAGAAATTATCGGGATATGTGGAAATATTCTCCTCGGGTTTGGACTCGGAAGGAGCAGTACCCCCAGCTTCAGAGCTTGCTTCATCTTGAGAGTCGTGGACGTCTTCGGAGACGTCGAGGTTTGCTGCATCTGATGGGAGAGTTGTTTTCCCTGACTCGTCTGTATGGAATATCGGATTATTATGGAGGTTGGGACGAGTGCTACCCCCAGTCCCAGCAACCTCCTGTATTGTGGATGACGAACCTCCTGCTATAGCAGATTTCGTCTTAGAATGCATACCCTGGAAAACTCCAGTGGTGGGCATCCGCTTAGACGACAGTCTTTTAGTTGCAGTGGTTGAAATCTTCGGGCTGGAAACATTTTTCTTCTTCCCTCTCCCATCAGTGGGGACTTTCTGAGCAGAGTTGCAGGGGACGACGGGAAATACTTCGTCCTCTGAAGATGGTTGTTGCAGTCTTTGAAAGACGGACTGCCGGTCTTCTTGCACCATTGCGTTATTGCAGCAGCAGTTGACGATGATTTGGGTGCAGTGACGTCCGTGAGATAACTCTTGGCATCCTGGGGCACCTTCTCTTTCCTTGTGTTTGTGGAGGATGGCCTCACGCAAGTCAGACGGGTCCGGCTTGACCATGTTTGCTCCCTGGATTTTAGAAGACTTTTAGGAACCTCTCTATCCGTTTGCCGTCGGGGGCTGGACTTGAGTGGCTCTATACAACTTTCCATCACAGGCCAGCGTAACAGTACACGGGACGCTCGGATGGTCAGAGGTCGGATCAACGGACCGAGCTTGCCAAGCTCGTGCGGCCTTAGACTTCTTCACTCTAGCGCGTAAGGGCACATAATAGGAAGAGTCTAAGTGGTGCTGGATAGAATCAGACATGTCTTCTTGGGAGCACAGGAGATCAGGACCATAGGAGAGGCGGTTGAAGACAGAGCCACGCGAATTAGGCGTAATGCGGCTGGGACCAGCAATCCTTATGCGGCTGGAAACCCTGGCCGCATGAGTATTCTCCATGCGGCTGGAAATCCTAGCCGCATGAGTACTATGCATTTGGCTAGCGGTCTCAGCCGCATGGTCATCATTCATGTAGCTAGCAATCTGGGCCGTATGAGCCTTCGCTCTGCGGCTGGCGCCCTTGTTAGGTTTCTTTCTGAAGCCCATAGAATCGCTCTTTGCCCCTGCAAGTCCAGTATCGTAGTGCTTTCCTCTGCCGGACTTAGGGATAGCGGAGTCTTCTATGGCTTCAAGTGGGGCCGCACGAGAGTCGCCTTCGCCATTTTGAGTAGCAGAGAGTACTCCATCGAGGGCCTGGGGAGGAGCGAATGATTTTGGCCTCCACTCTTTGCGAGCCTTCGTCGTGTGGGTGCGCTTTTGGACCGGGCCTACGATTCCTTCGGAGAGCATTTCTTCGAATGCCTGTTGGTCGAAGCGGACGACCATCTTCTGTTGTGCGAAGCGGTCGAAGCGATTCCTTCGGAGAGCATTTCTTCGAATGCCTGTTGGTCGAAGCATCCAGGCTCTTTGGGCGGCGGAAGAGGAGTTAGCTGCCATTCGTGCATCTTTCCGTACATAATTTGTTTCCTTGGTGGCGGGGACGGCTACTCCTTCGGTATTACCTGCCACGCTCCCTTTGACGCCGTCCTCTACAGAGGTTTTGGATAAGGTGTCTCAGGATGTGGTTGACAGTTTTCACTGCCACTTGAAGATGGGAATCGAAACAGCTGTGGAAAGGGGGACTCCCTTTGCTCTGGCCCGTCAATGTGCCGGTAGTCAGATCAATATCCTTAGAACACTTCCTGGTGGAGGGGAACTGGCCGCGCTTCTGGAGACTAAGCTGTTAGAAGCTGATCGTCTCGTGGCCCAGTTTTGCATACTGCAACAAGCTGATTTACCCGTGGCAATAAACCACGAGCGCAATTTTCTCGTTACCGCGGTGGAGAAGGTGATGGTTGCTCGGGAATCGCTCAAGCCGGCTATATTGAAGGACCGCCGGGATTTGACTCGGTTGTATGATCAATGGAACCGTCGCACTGAAGATTGCGCGGCTCGGGAAGCAGCTGCCTCCCACGGGGTAACCGATACCCGGGAGCAGATCCTTGAGCTCCAGAGAAAGCTGGCCTTCTTGGAGTCTGAGGTTGAAGCTGCTTGTACTGAAAAAGGGATTGCCATTCAGGAGGCCGACAAGTTTAGTAGGGCTTCTGCCAATCTAGAACTTGCCCTGAAAAAGATAGAGGATGACAGGCAGACGTATATGTATTTGAATGACGCCGAGCAGTTGTCCCAAGAGGCAGAGCGCCGAGCTAAACAGAGACTTGAGCGGGGGACTGCCTCGGTGAAAAACCGTCTTTTGGAGTTATATAATGCCGAACTATAATCGGCTTTTCTTCTTTCGTTTCCTTTTATTTTCTTTCTTGAGAGGGACGTGGTCCCAAGAGATGTAATGCTTTTTTCTTCCTTCAAATAAAGAGTATTTTCCATTCTACCCTTCATTTGTGTTGCTTGTTGTGCCTGTGATATTGTGGTAGTATTTGCCCAGCACGGGGGACTTGTTTGTGGACCTGTTACCCCTGGCATACCTCGGTTTTAGGTATAGGTAGCAAGTTTGATTTGGGGATACTCAGAACGGTTCCGCAGGAATGCGGTTGTGGACGTTCCGGGTATCGAGAGGACGGATGCCATGGAGCAGCTGGGCTTCCGGGGTAGGATGAGGAATGGTGGGCCTGTGCTGAGAATTTCAACTCAGGATATTTTGTGGGCCTATTATCCTTGGTGTACCCTGGGTTAGGATACGAATAATAGGATGAAAAGGGAACCAACATATTTGCTCAGAGGTAATGAGGACATGGCAAGCACGAGGGTTCTACCGTAGAATCTTCCTACTCAGAGGTAATGAGGACATGGCATGAGTGAATTCAACAGAGGATATTTGTGGTCAACAGGGGACATTTGTGGACCTACTATCCTTGGCGTACTCCGGTTGTGGGTATGGATAGTAAGTTAAAGGGGAATCAACATACTTACTCAGAGGTAATAAGGACATGGCAAGCATAAAGGTTTCTTCGACGGAGCCTTCCTACTCAGAGGTAATGAGGACATGGAAGTTCTATGTAGGGGGTGATTTGTTTTTGGCGAAAGTAAAACGACTCAGAGGTAATGAGGACATGGCTGCTTTAAAAATTTGTGGATCGATTACCCTTTTTTGTGTACTGGGAGTGCGGATAGTGGATCATGGGGGAGGATCTCTTCCAGGAAGCAAGTTCAGAGGCATGATCATACATGACTTACTATCTGAAAGAGTGACCGGAATGTGAGTTCAGAGGTACCAATGGATACGTGACTCGATATTGTGAAAGTGTGAGTTCAGCGGCACCAGTGGGTACGTGACTCGATAATCTGGAATGTTATGGATGTGAGGTCAGCGGTACCAGCGGGTACGTGACTCAATAATCTGGAAAATTGTGAGGGTGAGTTCAGAGGTATCAGCAGGTACATGACTTGAAAATTTGGAAAATGGTGAGTATGAGTTCAGAGGTACCAGCAGGTACATGACTTGATAATCTTGGAAAATTACGAGGGTGAGTTCAGAGGTACCAGCAGGTACATGACTCAATGGTTTGGAGGACGTCGTTTATACATAATATTTCTTCAGGAACTTGCCGTAGACGGGCAACATGAGCAAGTCTCAGTTTTGTTTTGCGAGGCGGTAGGCTCCGTTGGAGAATACGGTCTCAATGATAAATGGGCCTTCCCATTTTGGCTGGAATTTGCCGTCGGTCTTGTGGGTCATAACCATCGGCCTCCGAACTGTCAGAACGAGCTCACCCACTTGGAATGTTCTGATTTTAACCTTCCGATTGAAGGCTGCATAGATGCGTGCTTGGTATAGCTCGATTCGTTGTTGAGCCAAGAGGTATTTTTCATCTAAGGCCTCCAGCTCTTGTAGCCGACGACGGTAGTTATCATCGGTCTTCAACTAGTAAGTAAGGGTGACTCGAAGCGAGGGTATCTGAGTCTCCAATGGGAGGACTGCTTCACTCTCGTATACCAGGGAGAATTGTGTGTTCCCAGTAGCTGTTCGGACTGTAGTAGGGTACGCCCATGAACATTCACCAAGCTTCTCGTTCCAATCGCGTTTGTTGGAAGAAACAAACTTCTTAAGTAACTTGACGATGGTTTTGTTGAATGCTTCTGCCAAGCCATTGGCTGCTGGATTGTACGGTGTCGAAGCAATATTCTGGATGCGATGCTTGTCGTAGAACCGATAGAAGGCGTGGCTTGTAAACTGTGGACCATTATCGTGGATGATCCTTCGGGGCAGTCCAAAATGATAGATAACACGATGCTTGAGGAAGCTGATCACGTTTGAAGTCTTTACTTCTGCAAGCGGAATAACTTCTCCCCATTTGGAGAAGTAATCCGTGATCGCGAGTATGAAGCGATGTCCACGGATGGAAGGTGGAGTATTTAGACCGATGATGTCCATTCCCTATGCTTTAAATGGCCAGGATGCCACTGTCGGATGTAGAAACTTGGATGGTTGGTAGATGAAGTCCGCGTGGACTTGGCAGGCTTTACACTTTCTTGCATAGACTATCGCATCTGCTACCATAATGGGCCAGTAGTAGCCCATTCGGCGAAGACGGTCTTGTAATTTGGGGCCGGGCTGATGGACCCCACAGACACCGTCGTGAGCTTCGCGTATGGCTTCTTTGGTTTCTGCGCTTGACAGACATTGAAGCAATAACCCGTCGTAGGATCGCCGGTACAATATTTTCGTTTCTGTATCATAGAAGAATCTGAGAGAACGCCTTCTGATGGAAGTAGCTTCCTTTGGGTTTTCGGGCAGGATGTCGTAGACTACGAAGTCTATGAATGGTTGTCTCCAATCTGGCATTTCGTCGATCGTCTGTGCAGAATAACTCGCTACGACTTGAACGTTATTCTTGGGACAGACCAGTTCGTGGCCTATTACGTCAACCGAATGATGAGTATGGTTCGGTACTGCTAGGGAAGCGGCAAGGCCAGCTAGGGAATCGGCTTCGATGTTCTGGAGTCTGGGAACATGCTCGATGAAGAATCCCTCAAACGACGAGATAATATTGATCGCCATTTGGTGATAGGGGATCATGTCTTCATGGCGGACTTCGTATGAACCTCGGATCTGATTGACGATTAACTGCGAATCGTCATACGCTTCAAGATATTCTACCCCCAGCTCTCTTGTAAGTTGAAGGCTGATGACCAAAGCGTTATACTCGACCATATTGTTAGAGCAGGGTTTCGTGAGGGAGTACGCATGATTGATCACTAATCCGGAGGGAGAAATCAATACCATCCTGACTCCAACGACGATGTTGCCCTTGGGTCCAGTTCTCGAAGCACCGTCGAAGAACATTCGCCATATATCTTCGTGGGATGTCACATGCGAGTCGGCGACCTCATCTGGAATTCCTTCATATATTGTGGATGACTCTGAGCCTGGGTGGGCCGCTAGAAAGTCGGCCAAAGCTTGGCCTTTAACAACTTTTTGCGGGACGAAGACCATATGATAAGGAGACAGCAATATTGCCCATGTGGCGAGGCGGAAGCTGAGTGCCTCTGGTTTAGTCATAAGGACTCTGAGAGGGTTGACTCGTGAGATCATATGTATGGTTTGTCCTGTGACATAGTGTCGCGTCTTTTGAATGGCGAACACCAGGGCGAGGCATTCCTTTTCCACAGCAGTATATCTGTGCTCTGGCCTGATCATTATTCGGCTGAAGTAATATATTGCTTGTTCATAGCCTGCATCGTTGTTTTCTGCCAGCAGAGTGCCAAAGGAATGCTCTATTGCTCGTACATATAGCAGGAATGGTTTCCCAGCAACCGGGGCCACCGGGACCGGAGGGCTCGACAAGTATTCTTTGATGCTGTCGAAGGCACGTTGGCATTCTTCATCCCATATGAACGAGACGGCTTTCTTCATGAGATGGGTGAATGGACGACATCGCCCGAAGAGGTTAGAGATGAACCTCCGGATGTAAGCCAGCCTCCCTTGAAGGCCTCTGAGTTTGCGGAGATTTCTTGGAGGACCCATCTCCATAATTGCCTTCGTCTTCTCAGGGTCTACATGGATACCCTGGGCGGTGATGATAAAACCCAAGAACTTCCTGCTGGATACACCCAGGAAGGACTTCGTAGGGTTCATTTTCAAATTGTGCGCTCGTATTAGGTCGAATACCATCCTCAGATCCTGCAGATGGTCTCCCTTGCAGCGACTCTTGACGGCGATGTCATCAACATAGCACTCTATCATCTTGCGTAAATGGTCTCTGAAGATGATGCTCATGGCTCTTTGATATGTGGTGCCGACATTCTTCAAACCGAAAGGCATGACTGTGTAGCAGTATGTACCAATCGGTGTTCAGAATGATGTATGTTTTTTGTCGTCATAAGACATCTTGATTTGGTTGTACCCCGAAAAACTATCCATGAATGACATACGTTCGAAGCCGCAGGTGTTGTCAATCATGATGTCTGTGATAGGGAGGGAGAATTCATCTTTGGGGCATGCCTCGTTCAGATTGCGGAAGTCGATGCAGATTCGAATCTTCCCATTCTTCTTGAGGACTGGTACTTTGTTGGTGACCCAATCCGGATGTTGTTCCTCACGAATGAAGCCGCTGGCTATCAATTTGTTGACTTCGGCCTCGATCGCGTCCATGATGCCCGGGCGGAAGCGTCGCTGTTGTTGTTTGACCGGCTTTGCATCTGGTCTAATATTGAGTTTCTGAAGAGCAATATCGGGATTTAACCCCGACATATCTTCGTAGATCCAGGCAAACACATCTATATATTCTTTGACAAGTTCCAGCAACGATTTTCGCTCTCCGTCTGTTAGGCTTTTACTGACGAAGATCGGTTTTGGAGAAGATTCGCTGTCGAGATCTACTTGTATGACCTCGTCTCCAGTAGGGGGATCTTTCTGCTCGAACCGCTTTTTCCAATGTTCATCCAGCTGTTGGGCCCACGGCTCTAGCTCGAGGATTTCAGGGATGTCTTCATCTTCTTCATAAGCGTCGACGAATGCCATGTTGACTGACAAGAATTGCCTGAACATGTCTCTGATGTTGGTATCTGAGTCAGAAGTTGGTGACCCGGTTGAGTGTGACTGCCAGTCACATTCTTCATCTGAACTCTCAGGGGTCGTTGTGGATGTTATGTACCCTAATCTACATCGAATTTTGCTATAGTAGTCCCGTGGTTTGCCAGCCGGAACTGGTGGCTTCAAAGGTAATCGTCGTCTAGTACCGTAGCTCAGACCTGGTGTTGTCTCCAGGTTATACCCCTATTTCTGCATGAGATATTTGGATTGGGGGCTATAAAGATACAAAGACAGTCTCCCGGTATCTGACCCAAGGTCAACTACCTCTATGGTAAAGGGATGCGGATCGTCCTTCCGGCCAAAGATGATTTGATGGTCTCCTTCCTCATTTATGCGGTAAGCGTCTTCCGCTGGAGTAATCTGGATTGCGGTGCACACATTTGTCACCTGTGTGTGTAGGTGAGTGCCTATACCGTGTTCCATAGCATACATTGTACAAAGCTTATTAAGCTCGAGATAGTTCAAAGATAGCCCTTTATTGATGAAGTAAGGTATCTTTTCTAGGGGGATTACATCATCTGCGGAGGGAACACCAGTATGGGTAGCCACATACTTGGCTAACTCCGGTTCCTCATCGTCTACCCCCTGTATAAACGACGACTGAGAGGATGACCTGGGCAGCTTGATCTTCAGAGGTTCAGCTGGTAAAGCGGAGCACGGAGTTGTTGGCAGACTAGCGACCCCCGGTCTGGTACTCGCTATTGGGCGGGGAGTGGTTGGTTCGCTAGAAACTCCAGGCCTTCCATCGAAATGACGACCCTTATTGGGAAGGCGTATCGTCATTGGCTTGTCAGAAGGATTGAGCTTTCCTGTTTGTGACTTGTCGACTCTCGACAGCCTGATTGTCAATGGCTCTGTTAAGAGTCTTGGCTTTTGGCCAGTCCTTGGCAACTGGATGATCATCTGCTCTTCCTGTGTCGAGAGGCTGATTGCGTCCTTATGCAGAGTGGCGGTAAGGGGTACAGACTTGCCAGGTTTGCGAGCTTGGAGGTGGATCGTCAGAGGTTCTTCTGATCCTGTGGCTATCTCGGTATGAGCTTGTACGTCTCCTTCATCAAGGTGCCTCTTCGACTTTTCGTATAGGCAGGAGTCTGAGTAGTAGGATTCGACCCCATTGAAGGGATCGATATCAGCAAATTCCGTATTCACGAAGCCGTTTTTGTCGACATATTTGAAGCATTGGTGTAGCATGGACGACACGATCATATAATCGTGTATCTACGGGCGCCCCAAGAGGATGTTGTAAGAAGTATCTGCATCTATGACGTAGCAGGTGACTTCTGATTGGAGATCGCCAATTTGACACTTCAGACTAATCTTTCCGATAGGGTAGCTCCTGCCTGAATTGAAACCGCTGATAGCGGTGCTTGTAGGCGTCAGGCGATGCATTGGGATGCGGAGATGATGTAGCAGACCCTTCGGGATAATGCTTATGGACGAGCCAGGATCAATGTGCATTCGGTCCACTTTTATGTCGTCGATGTACCCAGTGTAGTATAACGGGCGATCGTACAGGTTGGTTTTGATGAGCATATCCTGCGGAGTGAAGACAATGTTGGGCATCGCTTCCGTACAGGCGCTGTCTTGGAGATCTGCAGGCGGGTTCTCTCCCGTGAGGTTGACCTGAGCCAGGTATGCGTCGGCATTTTGGAGTGCATCGTTCAAAGCCGCACAAACATCCTTTGAAAGTCTCAGAAGCTCGTATAATGACAGCTTGGCCGGTGTGTTGGCCAATTGCTCTAAGTTGTCGAAGTTGTAGGGCTTCTCCAGCCCTTGTAGTGTCTCCTTTCGGAGGAATTTGTCAAAGCGAGTCTCCTTCGGCCTAGGCTTGTCGGTCGTCGAAGGCTGAGCCGGTCCCGGAGCATCAGTTGTAGCGGGTTGATGATCTTCAGCCGGGTTGTCAGCCACGGGTTGGGATTGTGCCCCAGACCACATGACGACGGCTGTAGCTTCTTCGATATCTGCCGAGATTGTGCGGTAGGACTTGACTTTTCTGCTCTTCTTCTTGTAGCTGGAAGATGATGTGAGCTGAGTAACTTCGGATACTAAGTCTGGATGGACCCACATGACCTTCCCTCGTGATGTGATGAGGGGCACTAGACCAGCAGCCGGATCTCGGGGAGGTGGAAGATTAGCAATCTCTATTATCGCCAGAGGGATAGGGACTACACCGTCTTGAGTTTCTGTTGGAGGGAAGCTGCCGAATTATACTGACACCATATTGGCTGCGACTCTTCGAAATCGATGACAGAGCGTTCGAATCGATGAGATTTTGGATGTACCATTTTAGTTGGTAGCAGTCGTGTGTGGCATGATGGACGTGACAATGGTAATGGCAGTACTTTGGGTTCTCCATGTCCGTCTACCGCGGTTCCCGTCTTGGTGGAGGAAGCTAAATTCTGTCTCCTTGTATGAGCATGTCCAAGATGGGCTTGACGTGTCCGTCTTCGAAGGAGTAAGTGATTTGCGGCCATTGTTTGTCCGTCGGCTTTGGCTCAGGTGTCTGGGCTGTGTCGGCCACCATAGCCTGCTTACCCCTGCTCTTCCGATTATTGGAGGGGCTACCCCCATTGTCGTTGTTAGGATGCTTGCCCTTGCTCTCTCCGTCCGAGATGTGCAGTCCCAATTGGCGAGCCTTCCTCAGTCGTTCTTCGGCGCTAGTGGCACTGATTATGAACGTTTTTCAGTCCTTGAATTGACTTTCGCCCATCCAGAGACTGATTGTTGGGAGCAATATCTTTTGGCAAATTTCAATTAAGGAGGAATCCGGATTTCAAGATGGCAGCTTCATTACGGTTTGGCGAAATCGCTCAATATAGTTCCTTGTCAGCTCCTTCTCTCCTTGGACGACGTCCATGAGAGTGGACATTGTGACGTCCTGCCCTACTTCGTAGAATCTTTCCAAGAACATGCGTTTGAAGCTGGAGAAGGAGTGGATGCAGTTGTCTGGTAAGTTGCGGTACCAGTCGAAGGTGACCCCTTCCAATGCCCCGATGAATAATCGTGTGAGGATGGCATCGTCATGGGACAGATGGTCGGTGGTGACCTCGAAGTAAGTGATGTACCAACTTGCTGAGGTCTTGCCATCATAGGGATTGATATTGAACGGCTTATATCTTGGTGGGAATGGAACGTCCCTCCAGGCGACAGGGTACGGTTGCCGTATTCTGAGGTCTTGAGAACTTTCTCGAGCGTGAATCATGGCTCGGAGCTCCTGGACCTCTCTTCTCGCTTCGCGGGCCTCATCTACGGCGATGGAGGACGTTATTTCAGGAGGATTGCTGCCCGGGTTTGGTGCCGCTGAATTTGAGTCTGTATTGACTACGGGACCCGTGCTTGTTTGGCCGGGCGTCCCTCATTGTAAAGCTGGAAGGGCCGCTTTGATCTCGTCTACAGATTTGACCAAGGCAAGCAATATGGCCTCCAGAGTGTCGATGCATTGGCGATCACCGGAACCATCTTGGCTGCTATCCGTCATGAAGACCGTCTTCACATGAGGGAAGATGGACGGAGCAGTGGAAGAAGCACCCTCCGAATCATACCCATGTACCGAGAAATCATCGGGATATGTGGAAATATTCTCCTCGGGTTTGGACTCAGAAGGAGCAGTACCCCCAGCTTCAGAGCTTGCCTCATCTTGAGAATCGTGGACGTCTTCGGAGACGTCGAGGTTTGCTGCATCTGATGGGAGAGTTGTTTCCCCTGACTCGTCTGTTTGGAACATCGAATTATTATGGAGGTTGGGAGGAGTGCTACCCTTAGTCCCAGCAACCCTCTATGTTGTGGATGACGAACCTCCTGCTATAGCAGATTTTGTCTTAGAACGAGTACCCTGAAAAACTCCAGTGGTGGCCATCCGCTTAGACGACAGTCCTTTAGTTGCAGTGGTTGAAATCTTCGGGCTGGGAACATTTGTCTTCTTTCTTCTCCCATCAGTGGGGACTTTCTGAGTAGAGTTGCAGGGGACGACGGGAAATAATTCATCCTCGAAAGACGGCTGTTGCAGTCTTTGAAAGACGGACTACCGGTCTTCTTACACCATCGCGTTATTGCAGCAGCAGTTGACGATGATTTGGGTGAAGTGACGTCCGTGAGATGACTCTTGGCATCCTGGAGCACCTTCTCTTTTCTTGCGTTTGTGGAGGATGGCCTCACGTAAGTCAGACGGGTCCGGCTCGACCATGTTTGCTTCCTGGATTTTGGAAGACTTTTGGGAACCTCTCTGTCCGTTTGCCGTCGGGGGCTGGACTTGAGTGGCTCTACACAACTTCCCATCAGAGGCCCGCGTAACAGTACACGGGATGCTCGGATGGTCAGAAGTCGGATCAACGGACCGAGCTTGCCAAGCTCGTACTGCCTTAGACTTCTTCACTCTAGCGCGTAAGGGCACATAGTAGGAAGAGTCTACGTGGTGCTGGATAGAATCAGATATGTCTTCTTGGGAGCACAGGAGATCAGGACCATAGGAGAGGCGATTGAAGACAGAGCCACACGAAGTAGGCGTCATGCGGCTGGGATCAGCAATCCTTATGCGACTGGAAACCCTGGCCGCATGAGTATTCTCCATACGGCTGGAAATCCTGGCCGCATGAGTACTATGCATTTGGCTAGCGGTCTCAGCCGCATGGTCATCATTCATGCGGCTAGCAATCTGGGCCGTATGAGCCTTCGCTCTACGGCTGGCGCCCTTGTTAGGTTTCTTTCTGAAGCCCATAGAATCGCTCTTTGCCCCTGCAAGTCCAGCATCGTAGTGCTTTCCTCTGCCGGACTTGGGGACAGCAGAGTCTCCTATGGCTTAAAGTGGGGCCGCACGAGAGTCGCCTTCGCCATTTTGAGTAGTAGAGAGTACTCCATCGAGGGCCTGGGAGGAGTGAATGATTTTGGCCTCTACTCTTTGCGAGCCTTCGTCGTGCGGGTGCGCTTTTAGACCGGGACAGCGCTTCCTTCGGAGAGCATTTCTTCGAACGCCTGTTGATCGAAGTGGACGACCATCTTCTGTTGTGTGGAGCCAAGTTTGGCTGCATTCGATTGCGTCACCAACTCCTCAGACGTGGAGAAGTTTGTCCCCAGCAAAGTCGCCATCGTGTTTGCCATAAAATATAAAAGAGCAGAATAATTATCGGAGGACTGGACTTTTACTTCACAATACAAACTTTGCTTATACAAAGAAAGCCTTGGGACGAAAACCTAGGTACAGCAGTCTAAGTACAATTATTTATTTTAGATTCTAGGGGGTGACGATAGAGGCTCGGGAAAGCTACGGCAGCTCTGTCTTACTCCTTGGACGATCGGTATGCAGCCTTGGCTCCAGAAGATTGTTCGGCGTTGAAGAAATGCTCTCTTAGCTCTCTCTCTCTCTGCTTCTTCTCTCCAAGTATTCTAGTGCTCTCTCTGATCCCGAAAAAGGGGGTCCTCTCTTTTTGCAAGGGAATGGCACCTTGCTATTTATAAGAAGGGGAATGCAATCATTTAGGGTTTGCAATGATTCCCCTTTAGAATGGCGACGACCTGTTGATTGATCAATCTGGTCCATTAATCTTGAGTGTGACGAATCTGGGACACTTAATGTAGATTGCACCATATCCCATCAGTAATTAATGCTGATTGGAATGAATCTTTGTGATGATGATTTGTTGATGTCTGCGAATCTGGATGAATAAGTTTAATTCATTCCCCTGCCACGTGTCCCAGATTATTGGGATTTGACCCAATCTTTGATTGCAGTGAATCTAGAAAATTGATTGGCTTTGTGACGCGGGTCCAGGGAATCACTAGGAGGATTTGAGCCGCATGAGGTTTGAGCCGCATAAGGTTTGGGCCGCATAAGGTTTGGGCCACATGTCAGGGCTGTTTGGGGAGTGACCCCCCCGGTCCTTTGAACCATATGATGGATAGTGAGCCGCATGGAGATGATCCTTGTGAGCCGCATGGGGAGGCCTCTGCTTGAGCCGCATGAGACTGTTTCGGCCTGAGCCGTATAGGGCAGCTTCATCCTGAACCGCATGCGAAGTCCTCGCTCGAACCGTATACGAACGTCCACGTGGCAAGGCCACGTGGCATTTTCTGGATCTCGGGGGATTTGTGTCAGAGATCTCCTTATTTTCCCTAGGTGTCTGTCATTATGACAAAGTCATAATTACCTCTTTTGTGTCGGGGATGTCACTTCGTCATACTGTCAGCCGTCAAAGTAATTAATGCAGTATAGTGGCGGAGGGGAGGACTGTCTGCAAGCCACGTGTCTTCTGAGCCGCATGGAATATCTTGAGCCGCATAGTTTCTTGTGCCGCATGACTCTCTGAGCCGCATACTCTCTGAGCCGCATGGGCTTTGAGAGCCGCATGGGGTTTCCTGGCCGCATGGTTCTTTGTTTATTATTTCCATGCTTCTACAATGGGAAATTCCCATTTGACAATTAAACCACAACTAAATCAATATAAATTAGGTTGGTAAATAGTAAATAGTGTGTGCCAGTGTCATACCCTTCATTTCGTGTCCAGGAACCCGACACAAATGTGTCCAAAAGACAAGAACCCAACACAGTTCAAACTGGACTGACAGACCCAGTCCAGTCGACCATGGACATCGAGAGAACTCTCTAGATACCAAACGAAACCCAATGAAACTTAGGGAATGTCTTGACAGACATTGCCCCTAGGTCTTCCTTGAATTTCGTGTCCTGAAACCCCATGTCGTGTCCTGCGGAGCCCCGAGTAGCAGGAGAACGTGCGGGCTGTGGTGTTGCCGTGTCCAAGCCACGAATCCGACACAAGCAGACACCAAAATCACCCCAGTCCAAAAGGAAAATGTAAGCGACATCAAAATAGAAATTTCAAATCAAATAGTTTGCACAAACGAAATCGAAATGCCCTTTGAGGCATTTCGATAAACACCTTAAGGCCGACTCTGATACATGTCCAAACGGACACGAAAGTCACGAAACCCGACATGACTCCAATGTAGACACTTAGGGGACCCCTAGGGCTTCCTAAATATGAAGACAAATCGAAATTTCATGGAGAAATGAGAAAGTTACCTATTGTTGAACTTTCAAGAAAAATCCCCAATCAATAGCTCTTCTCTTGATGTCCCAATCCACTCAAATCACATCAAACTGAGATGTAACCTTAACAACAGCAAGAATAGGTATATTATAACCCAATGGAAAAGATTAGAATGAAAAAGGAAGAGGAATGGAGTTCTAGGGATTAAAATACAATAGGAAACTAACCTTCTAAAACTTGAGCCTTCCTAAGAAAGAGGCAACCCTAGATTTTAGGAGGGTATTTATGGGGTAATGATCACAATAGGGATAGGGTGGCCGGCCAACACTTCCTAGGGATTAGGGTTTGGTAATTGCTTTGGGCTTTGGGCCAACTTACAAGCTATGTGTTAAATGATTAATCAAGGCTCTAAACCATAAGCCATGACTTATGATTTTCTAATTCCTTTTTCTAACTAGAGTCTAATGACCAAACCAATGATTAGACTAGGTTAGACTAGAGTCACATAACCTAACCAAGTCCATACTAACTAGGGTTAGCTCCTATGTTGGTCTACTAGGGTCAACACTAGTCAAAGTCAACATAGTCCAAACAATTCCAAAATAATTCCTAAAAATGACAAAAATTTTCTAACTAGAGTCTAATAAATTTAAATTACCCCAAAAATGACAAAAATACCCTCACACTAGAAATGTGGTAGTGACAAATCTACCCTCCTTAAAAGAATTTTGTCCTCGAAATTGAAAGGCGAAATACAACTGATGAGAAGGATAGAAAGCATACCTCATGGTCCAAAAAGATAAGGGTAGCGCTCGCGCATCTCATCCTCCCGCTCCCAGGTAGACTCTCCTGGAGAATGATGCCTCCATGCGACGCGTACCAAGGGTATCACCTGGTTCCTCAGAACCTTCTCCCATCGATCCTGAATCTCCACTGGCTGCTCTGGATAGCTGAGAGAAGGCCCAACCTCTATCTCTGAATGATCGAGCACATGGCTAGGGTCAGCCACGTACCGTCTCAACTATAATAAATGGAATATGTTGTGGACCCCCACTAGCACAGGCAGCAAGTCTAGCCTGTAAGCAACGTCACCGACTCTCCCGCTGATAACGAAAGGGCCGATAAAGCGTGGGCTAAGCTTTCCGTCTCTACCAAAACGTATCGTACCACGAGTCGGAGATATCCTCAAGAAAACCTGGTCTCCGACCTAATCACAAGCAAGGTCTCAATTAATATAATAAACAACATGATCAAAATCACAAACAAACAAACCTAAATCTAATCCTACTCTAATCTGTACCTCAAACCCCAACGGCCTCCGGTGGCTGTCGGCCCAGTGCCGATGTCTGTCCTGCGCCACACGAAGTCTGTCACTGATGAGCTTCACCTTCTCGACTGCATCAATAACCATCTCTGGCCCCAGTAAAGCTCGTTCAGCAACATCATCCCAAGATAAGGGTGTACGGCACCTACGCCCGTACAGAGCCTCGAAAGGTGAATCTCTATGCTGCCCTGGAAACTATTGTTGTAGGTAAACTCCACCAAATGAAGATGATCCTCCCAGGAACCTCCAAAGTCCAGGACGCACGTTCGTAGCATATCCTCAAGTGTCTGAATAGTCCGCTCTAACTATCCGTCCATCGGGGGGTGGTATGCAGTACTAAACTTGAGCTGAGTGCCCAAACTAGTCTGCAGACTCCTCCAGAAATGGGAAGTAAAACGGCTATTCCGATCTGAGACGAAGCTGACCGGAACTCCGTGAATCTTGACTATCTGCCGCATATACATCTCCGCCAGCCTCTCTATAGACGTACCCATCTTGAATGGCAAAAAGTGGGCCAATTTGGTCAACCTGTCAACGATGACCCAAATCGCGTCTTTCCCTCCTAGAGTACGCGGCAATCCTGAAACGAAGTCCATCGTGATATGCTCCCATTTCCACTCGGGAATGGGCAGCGGCTGCAACAATCCACCGGGCCTCTGTCTCTCTGCCTTGACCTGCTGACAGACCAAACACCTAGCCACGAAGCGAGCCACCTCCCGCTTCATCCCTGACCACCAAACATGCTTTCGCAGATCTCGGTACATCTTGTTGGCATCCGGGTGTATAGAGTACTGAGATCTGTGGGCCTCCTGCATAATCTGCTCTCTGAGATCTCCGCTGGGCACACATAATCTGGAACCGTGCCTCAAGGCACCATCCTCTGCAAGAGAAAACTCGCCCTCCAGCAACCCTACTCGAACCTGCTCCTAGAGACACCGTAGAGCAACGTCCTCAAACTGTGCCGACTTGATCCTCTCCACCAAGTCTGACTGAATCTGTATCCCCCATAGCTGCATCTACACTCTGGGCACGATCACCTCAAACCCAAGGCTCTCCAAGTCGGCAAGCAAATGCCGATCCATGGTCAAACACATGGTTGTCGGATACCTACTCAAGGCATCGGCAACCACGTTGGCCTTCCCTGGGTGATACTGAAGTAGGATGTCAAAATCCTTCATCAACTCTAGCCATCTGCGCTGTCTCATGTTCAACTCCTTCTGAGTGAACACATACTTTAAGCTCTTGTGATCTGTGAAGATCTCCACCCTCTCACCATATAGATAATGCTTCCACAGCTTCGGAGCAAAAATCACTGCTGCCAGCTCCAAGTCGTGGGTAGGGTAGTTCTTTTCATGGGGACGTAATTGCCTGGAATCATAGGCAATCACCTTCCCATGCTGCTGCAAGACGCAACCCAGCCCCTTTCCTGAAGCATCACTATAAATAGTGAAACCACCTGATCCTGAAGGCAATGTCAGAATCGAAGCTGTCGTAAGCCGCTTCTTCAACTCATCAAAAGCTCCTGACACTCCTCTGACCAAACATACTTCGCATCCTTCTGGGTCAACCGAGTCAACAGCTCTGCAACCCGGGAAAAATCCTGCACGAATCTCCGATAGTATCCTGCCAGCCCCAGGAAAGTCATGATCTCTGCAACTGAAGTCGGCGCTGCCCATGCCTCAACTGCTACAATATTCTTGGGGTCAACTGAGATACCATCTCCAGTAACCACATGCCCCAAGAAATCCATCCGATCCAAGAAGAACTCACATTTGGAGAGCTTTCCCTAAAGCTGCTCCTTCCTGAAAATCTCCAGCACTATCCTCAAATGCTCCTCGTGCTCCTCCTCAGTCTTAGAATATATCAAGATATCGTCAATGAACACTACCACGAATTGATCCAGATACTGGTAGAACACCTTGTTCATAAGGTTCATAAACACTGCTGGTGCATTGGTTAGCCCAAACGGCATAACCAAAAACTCAAACTGCCCGTACCTCGTCCTGAAAGCGGTCTTGGAAATATCCTACCCCTTCACCTTCACCTGGTGATATCCCGACCTCAGATCAATCTTGGAAAATACCCGAGCTCCGCTCAACTGGTCAAATAGATCGTCGATCCGCGGCAGTGGGTATTTGTTCTTGATCGTGAGGTTGTTGAGTGCCCTATAGTCAATACACATGCGTACTGACCCATCCTTCTTCGGCACGAACAACACTGGTGCTCCCCATGGCGACGAACTCGAGCGGATGAAGCCCTTGTCCTGTAGCTCATCCACCTACTTCTTCAGCTCCACCAGCTCGCTGTTGTTCACCCGATAGACATGCTGAGAGATGGCTTCCGCTCCTGGAACCAAGTCTATCGAGAACTCTATGTCTCTGTCTGGTGGCAATCCCGACAACTCCTCTGGGAAAACATCCATATAATCTGCTATCAAGGGGTGTGGAATCGTCTGCTCCTCGACCGAGACTCCACAGAAGACTCTGCTGCTCTGCTCTGCCTGACGTCTGGAGTACTCGAACTCTGGCTCCCCGGGCGCTCTGAAAAGAACTCTACCCCCTCTGCAATCAATACTGGCGTGGTGCCTGCTCAACCAATCCATGCCTAGTACTATATCGTAGTTCGGCAATGGCATTACGAGCAGGCTCACCTCCAACTCACGGCCTCCCAAAACTACTCTCCGACCCGTACAAATATCACTCACGAGGATAATACCACCCCCGGTCGTGATCTTTTAAGTCCTAGGCAACGATTCAGCTACGATATCGTGTCTAATCGCAAAAGATACTGATATGAAGCTATACGAAACTCCGGAATTGAATAATGCAAATACTGGACTGGAGTCGAGAAGAATCGAACCTGCAATCAGCTCTCCGATGACCTTCGCATCCTCTGCTGCCGTGGTGAATCCTCACCCTTGCTGGCCTCCCCTGGCCTGCTGCTGGTGCTAGACGAACCTCTGCTACTGCATCTGCAGGGCTGGTCCCCTCTGCTGGCCTGCTGGAGCCCTGACTCCTCCTCCCGGGCCTGCTCGTGCTATGCGGTACTCCCTCATCTGGTGGTCTGCTAAACCGCACACCAGGCACTGGCCCAGCCTCTTCCGGCACTCATTGAAGACGTGCCCAGGCTTCTCGCAGTACGCACAAGTACCACCCTATCTCTGACCCTGCTGGTGCTGCCTCGGCTGCTGCTGCTGATGAACTGGCCTCTGCTGAATCGGCTACGGCTGAAACTGCCTCAGCTGCTGATGCTGAAAGTAGGGCCTCTTAGCCTGGCCTCCGCTGCTGCTGCCTCCAACTGGGTCTCTCTCCCTGTTGAGCCTAAGCTCAAGATCATCCTCTGCCAACAAGGCTCCCGTCAAGATCTCTTCGAACGTGGCATCCCGGTTGCCCTTGGTCAAGGACTTGACCTCCTTGACTAGACCCTTCCGGAACCTCTGGGCCTTCGCCGTCTCGCTCAAGCCCTCCACAAACCTGCCGAGGCGGCCGAACTCCCCGGCATAATCCTCCACTGAGAGACTCCCCTGGACCAGGCTCTCGAACTGCGTCTCTAAGGCTCTGAGTGCTGAATCTAGGAAGAACTTCTTCTTGAAGAAGCCCTTGAACTGCTCCCAAGTCTGCCTAGCTACCCCCACCCTGGGGTCTGACTAATACCAGGTGCGAGCAAGATCTCGCATCCGGCTAGCTGCGGCCTCGATCTGAAGATCTGCTGGAATCCTAGCCAAGCGGAAGATCTCCTCTATATGCTCGATCCACTCATCGACTTATAGGATCCCCTCTGTCCCCAGAAAATTTGTCACGACCCGCACCCACTGTGAGGGTACGAGAACGTAACAACGCCCAGCCTACGCCGCAGTATCGGTGGTAGAACGCTGTCCTAGGTCAACATACATCTAGCAATATAATACTAAGCAGTAAATGAACTCAATCACAACTAAGGAGGAAGAAAACACGATATGATATAGAACTCAAGGAAATACAGAAGATAGAATAGTCTAAGATAATATCCCAGCAAATATCCAGAGTACATATCTCAGCTACTGAAAATGAGGAATATATACAACTCAACATATCTGAACAGAAGTAAAGTCTAGCTAAACAGTCTCAAGACAACATGAAAATAAGATAAGGCCTAACTAAACTAGTCTAGGCAGTGGGGTGATGTCCTCAGCTAGAGCTGTCCCGTAGATGGTATCCTTCCAGTCCTCCTCCTCGTCCTCTGTAATATTTTTAACAGGTCTAGTCAGGACAGGAGCGAGTACAGTACATCTCAACAGTTCATAGCAGGTTAGAAAATATAATCATGCAGTAAAGTAAGATATAGATACTGAAGGAAATACAGTATGTAAACAGAGAGAGAACTGTAATAGAAATATCTACTATAAGTAGAGAGCTACCAGTGACTAGTGATTTAAAGTACAAAGTCGATATATGAACGGCTTGATTTGTACATGGCTATACTAAAGAGGGGTACATGGCTATTCTACTTTGGAATTGTTCACATGGCTATTTATACTCCCCCGTAACCCCAATTAATACACAAGGATCCAAACAAGTTATGTTACGTACATGCTTCTATGTAACAGCCCCCGAAGGGTAATAAGCCTCCGAAAGGTGATAAGCCCCCAAAGGGTGATATGCCCCCGAAGGGTGATAAGCCTCCGAAAGGTGATTAGCCCCCAAAGGGTGATATGCCCCCGAAGGGTGATAAGCCTCCGAAAGGTGATAAGTCCCCAAAGGGTGGTACATAGTAGTCCCATAAATGGGGATTCTGATAGACCCAATAAATAGGTTAAGGATTCAGAGAAGATTCTGTGATCATATGGTATATGTCACAAGTGATCAAAGAACCAAAGAAGCATATGATACGCCATGTAAGTGAAACGCACAGAACGTAGAGTACCCGATGCTCCCTGAAGGGTTAACATCTCAAAAAGGGATCCATATAGTACTAATCCGTGTGACCAATGTGACAGTATCAAGTAAAGTAATTTAATGCAGGAAATAATTCTAAGCAGGATATGAAATAATTAGAGAATGTACTCGCCTCGTATCTGAATGTCTGAAGTAAATGTACTGTCCGAGGAGAGGTGTCTGGCTCCTAATCAGAACAGCACAAGTCACAACAAGTCTAAAATGATATAATGAAGTCCTAATATGCATTCTACATGAATCTAGGTCAATCTAGACCAAAGTCAACTCTTGGTCAACTCTGGTCAACCCTACAAGTCAAACTAGGTCCAAACAAGTCCCACTAGACCTAACCAGCCTATTCTAGCAAGCACACCCAATTTCTAGGCTATACAAGCCAACCACACTCCTACACTGGCATTCAAGCCATAAACACAGGTTTATGAGCCATAGGCTATATGTTTAGGCTAAACACATAGGCTATTACAAACCTTCACACATATACATGTATTAATATTGATCTAATTTTATATAACAACACACACATGCACATATAGGCTACATATATATGTATATACATATATATCCCTTGGGTGATAGGGGAAGTTACATGCGGAGATGTTTGTGTACATGTGTGTGTGATAGAAATCTCAAGAAAAGAACCTAACACAATGTGTAGTGTAAAGTGTCAAGTGGCTCTAGAGTGTATTATGTGAGACAATAGTGTGTGCCAAGGTGGATGAGTGAGTTTAGGAATTGTGGTTTTTAGTTTAGGCATTAGTACATGTCATAACATAAGTCTATATCTATATTTAACACACATCCATATATACTTACCTAGAACATATATTTACATCCAAATCCCATTACATCAAACCCCCAATTCCTGAACACCATTCTCCTCTCAGATTTTTTCCCTCACTCCTAACTCACTTGTATCTATAACTTATAATATATATATATATATATATATATATATATATATATATATATATATATATATAAAACTCAAAACCTATCCTATATCACTCACAACCTTCACTATCTCTCTCAACACTCATATACATATATTAATATTGAACAAGACTAATGCATATGGGCAGTTATGCTCATGCACTGAGGGAATTTCCTTGATACTCAATTGAACCCATGCTCAAAGCCTTGCCAATGCCCTTACACACAAAGCTCTAGGCACTGGCCAGTGGCCAGTGCCCTGCCATTGCTGCTACTGTAGCATACTGCTGCTACTGCCCTGTGGCTGCATTACAAAAGCTAGGCCAAGCCAAGGCAAGCAATGCTGCAATGCAAAAGCCAATCACAGGCCTGGCAAGAGGGTTCCTGTCTACTGCCCTCCAACTCCTCATGAACTCTCAATGTCGTGCACATCTCCTAAACTGCTACTCCTCAATAAGAACCTACCTCACACTAATCTAGCACAAGCCCAAGGTAAACCACAGCAGTGACAAAACCATACTACCCAATACCTTGCTATTTCCCAAGTGTCTAACCTTCACAACCCTCTAATACATATATAGAGCTAATCAAATATGTGAATGCAGTGAATATAATCAGCGATGTGGATGATGTGCAAGTGTGTGTCAAGGAGTGTGCAGTGGTCGAGTGCACCAACTGAAATCTGTGGGTCAACCATAGATCAATCTCAACATAGCTCGAAACCCAACTACCAAGGTTATAGGAAAAAGTAATAACAATGACAGGAAAAACATGCCTTGATAGTTACCTAAAACTCAATTCTAGTTGACAGTTGAAAGGAAGAAAATAAGACAATGTACATTGAAATTCTCAGGTTTTCGAAAACAGGAATCAATTTCCAGATTGTGAAGAACTATCTATCATTCTTTTATAGTTCAAGATATAGGATTAAAACTCCAATCAATGTAATAACCATCACATTCAAAAAAACCAATCAAATGCTCAAATTCCCATTCAAGAAAACAAAAGCCCATTTCAGAATCATGGAACCTAATCTATCATGTATAACCTATCTAACAGGTATTAATACATATGCATGAATCTAACATGTCAACTTTAAATACCAGAATTTGGTTTAAACAGAGAACGAAAAGTTCAGGATCTTAAGTCATGATACATGTATCAGTCACTTAACAGTTAATCTAACTAAATGCCAATTTCGAAAACAAGGAAGTCCATGTTAAAATTAAACATTCAAATTAAACCCTCAATCAAACAGTTGAAACATTTAAACTCCTAAAACCCAACTGACAGTATAGGTATCAGGATATAGGCAGGTTCACCCCATTTCGAATCAATACCAACCAAATCTTGCAATCCAACACAAACCCAGTCATGCAACTATTATCCAGACATCATGTCATGTATACACATCATTAGTTAAACAGCTTGAAAGGGAAATAAACATCAAGAAATTAGGAACTAACACTATGTATCAGTCCTAACAGGAAACTTCAATTTTGAAGAATCAAAACACATCAATGTGGTAATTTATAGGTTGGTAATTATGTTAGGGTGTTTATACATGCCATATAGTGTAAATGTGTCCCACCACGAGGACACAGATGTGTCCAAACCAAAGAAAAACCCAATCGAGCACAACACAGACAAAACTAAACAGCACAGTGTCGTGCACGTGTTCCAGAGGGTCTAGGACACGACACGACACGAATTAGAACACGTGCTTGTGCACACGTGTACGCCCACACTAGGGCTACACACTCGTGTCAACACGATGTGTCTACGCTGTGTCTAGATACGACACGAAGGCCGTATCAGTACCCAAAAGTGACAGTCGCGCGCACAGTGCACGCGCAGTGCATACGTTCGTGCGTGTCCGACACGACACGAGAGTGTCTCAAACTTTGAGGACCTCGTGTCAGTGTCTGCCCCTAGGGCTGTGTTAATTCCTAGGTGTCCACGTATCGTGTACAGGGAGTAATTGTCCCCGAGTAGCAGGACAATGTGCACTGTGCCAAAACAACGTATTCGTGTCCAGATCTCGAAACGACACGACACAATTACAAGCTCAGTCCCACTGAAAATGATAAGCAACAACAAACCCTAAATTTCCATTCAAAAAGTTTCCTAAAATCAGGTCGAAATGTCCTTTGGGACATTTCATCAAGCACCTATGTCTATAGGCTGATACGTGTCCATTTAGGATACGAAATGGACACAAAACCTAGGTCTAGGAATACCTACAGGACCAGGACACTTAGGGCTAGGTCTACATGCAAAGAAACTAGAATTTTAATGGTGTTTACATTGATTTACCTATTGGTGTTCTCCAACACAAAAACCCCTTCCAATGAGGATTCCAAAAGCCACCAAACTCCTTCAAATTGATAGAAAACTGAGAACAACAAATTCTAACAGCAATAAAACAATAATTAGAACCTATTGCAATTTGTTTGGATTAAAAAGGAGGTAAAATGGATTTTCTAGGGATTTTTGAAGATGAAGGCTCATCTCTTCCAAAACTTTGTTCTTCCTAAGAGGCTAGCCCTAAATTCTAAGAGGATACTTATAGGGAGGGATTCCCAATGGGTGTAGTGGCTGGCCAAGACTTGTTAGGGTTAGGGTTTATCTAGTGGTGTGGGCCTATGGCCTTTAAGGCTAAGTTATTGATTAAGGTGCAACCACAAGTCATGCCTTATGACTTAAATCCAAACTTGAGTCAAATAATCAAACCATAGGTCAACTCTAGTCTAACTAGGGTTGCATAACCTAACCAAGTCCAAACTCAACTAGGGTTAGCTCCTAGGTTGGTCTACCATGGTCATTGCTAGTCAAAGTCAACCTAGTCAACCCTCATTCAAACAATTCCAAAATAAATTCTAAAAATTCCTATAAATTCAAATAAATTATAATAAAATCAAATAACCCCAAAAATGTCTAAATACCCTAATCACATGGCTAGACTCTAGGGTAGGCAGTCTCTACTGTTCACTAGCAAAACACCAAAAATCACATGTCATGAATTTAAATATTTTAAAAATAATTAAAAATCACTAAAAATCATAATATGAAATAAATATCATTAAATAATAATTATAATTACAAAATTTCAAAATTATACTCTTCTAGAAAACTGGGTGTTACAATCCTACCCACCTTATAAAAATTTCGTCCTCGAAATTAAGATGGTAGCAGGCCTTCTAGGTTAAACTCCCAGCAATCATAGTCACAGAATCTATCTTAAATCATACAGTTGAAAAGTGTAACCTATGGGGTCATGGCATGCAATATCAGTCTGCGGTCTCATATAGTTATACCAACCATGCTACAGTACTAGGCAATCACAAGGTATCAAAACTTACAAGCAAGGGATTGTAGAAGCATGGAAAATATCAGAATGATGATCTATGCGGCTCAGAACAGGAGAACCCCATGCGGCTCATACAGGAGCAGTCCCATGCGGTTCAGAGAGACTCTTAGTCTCATGCGGCTCGGGATAGGAGAGTCCATACGGCTTACATAGGGACAGTCATACGGTTCAAAGAGTCCCCCAGCCGTATGCAGTTCAGAAGTACATGCGTCTCACAGAGATATGCGGCTTGATCAATGCCACGTGTCCCCATGGGACCCCTTCACACAGCTGGCCATCGAGCAATGGCCCTATTTAATGCTCTGCCATGATTTGACAGCTGACGACTCTGACATAAAGTGTCATAATGGCCCTGTCATAATGACAGACTCTTTGGAAATAGGAGAAAATCTCTGACACGATCCGAGATTGACACGTGGCTACCCCCATGCGGCTCCAGTGAAGAATAGCTTTATGCGGCTGGCAAGAATCGTCTTCCTGCGGCTCACCAAGAAGCTATCCCATGCGGCTCGCGAGTGCTACACTTATGCGGCTCACCAAGAAACCATCTCATGCGGCTCGCAAATACTATACCTATGCGGCTCACCGAGACGCTGACTCATGCGGTTTATGGATATCATACGGTTCTGACAGGGTCCATCACTAAGCCACGTGGCAAAGATTCAATGGCCCCCACGACTTGACAGCTGGTAGCAAGGATGATTATGAGATGCAAATCAATCAGAGATTTACCAGATTCCAATGACCATATTTAACGTTATCCTCATAATTAATGAGATCAGGTCATATCATTCATGATCAAGCCAATGGGACACATGGTGAGAGATCCAAGCTTGACACAACCAATCATGAAGATTTAACTCAATCAGCATTAATCATTCACAGGATTCAGTGCTATCCCCATTTATGGCCCATATCCTTCACGATTAAAAAGAATGGTCCAGATTGATTAAGCATCAGGCTGCTGCCACTTTGAGAATGGGTAATCAGCCAAACCCTAATGATGCCCCCCACTATTATAAATAGCAGGGTGCCATTCCCTTGCAAAATATACAAGGGAAAAAATATACGCTATCAGAGAAAAAAAATATACACACAGAGAGAGAGAAGCCAGAAGAGCAATAGAGGGAGAGCAAGAAGAGCATTTCTTCAGCAATGCCAATCATCTCTTCATAGGAGCCAAGGCTGCATACCGATCGTCCAAGGAGTAAGGCAGGGCTGCCGATGCCTTCTCGAGCCTCTATCGTCACCCCCCAGAATCTAAAATAAATAATTGTACTTAGACTGCTGTACCTAGGTTTTCGTTCCTAGGCTTTCTTTGTTCAAGCGAGTTTGTAACGTGAAGTAAAAGTCCGATCCTCCGATAATTATTCTGTTCTTTTATATTTCATGGCAAGCACGATGGCGACTCTGCTGGGGACTAACTTCTCCACGGCTGAGGAGTTGGTCACGCAATCGGATACAGCCAAGCTTGGCTCCACGCAACAAAAGATGGTCGCCCGGTTCGACCAACAGGCGTTCGAAGAAATGCTCTCCGACAAGAGCGCTGGCCCGGTCCAGAAGCGAGCCCACACAAAGAAGGCCCACAAGGAGTGGAGACCCCTATCCTTCGTTCCTACTGAAGCTCTTGCAGAGATACCCTCTGTTGTTCAAGACGGCGAGCAAGACTCCACTGCGGCCCTACTCCAGACCGTAGATAACTCTACTGTCCCCAAGTCTGGCAGAAGAAAACACTATGATATTGGACTTACAGGGGCAAAGAGGAACCCTATGCGATCAGAGCCGCATAAGGGTACTAGCCGCAGGGAGAAAGCTCATGCGGCTACATCCACAAGCCGCATGAAGAAAACTCATGCGGCCATATCTGTCAGCCGCATAGCTTATGCGGCTACAGCTGCCAATCACATGGATGAAACTCATACGGTTAAGAAAGTCAATCGCTTGCAAAAAACCCATGCGGCCACAATTGCCAACGCATGCGGCCAGCCTGCACGGTCGTGACTCCTAGCCGTACAAAAATAATTCATCCGACAGCAGAAGACAACCGCATGCAGACAGCCTGTACGGTACCCAACTCTAGCCGCATAGCGTCCATTCCACGCTTCTTTCGATCAGTCTTCGACCGTCTCTCATGCGATCTTGACCCTGGTAGTTCTCTGGATGATAAGCCAGACTCTGTGGTATTCAACTTGGACTCCTCCTATTACGCACCCGCAAGTGCTAAAAGGAGGAAGTCTAGGGCAGCGTGGGCTCATCAAGCCCGGTCAGCTGTCCCAACCTCTGACTATCGGGGCGTCCCGTTGATTATCACACGGGCCTCTGATGGGAAGTTGTATAGAACCGCTCGAGTCCAGCCCCCGGCGGCGAACGGACAAAGTGGTTCCTCTGACCTGCGTGAGGTGATCCTCCACAAGTGCAAGGAAAGAGGAGGAGTGTCGGCGTACAAAGAGTCCTCGCTTGGACATCACTGCACCCAAATCATCGTCAACTGCTGTTGCAACAACGCGGCAGTGACGGAAGATCGGCCGTCCATCTTCCAAAGATTACGGCATCCGAGCTCAGAAGACGAAGCACCTCCTGTTGTCTCCTGTAATTCCGCTCGGAAAGTCCATGCCGAAGGGAGAGGGAAAAAGACAAGCATCTCCAGTCCCAAGATATCAACCACTACAGCTAAGAAACTGTCGTCCAAACGGTTGTCCTCCACCGGAGTATTCCAACACACCCGTTCAAAGACGAAATCTGCCGCGATAGGAAATTCATCATCCACATCGCTGGAGGTTGTGGGAAATGGGGGTAGCACCCCTCCGAACATTCGTAACAATCCGATGTTTCAAGGAGCCGAGCCCGGACAAACAACTCTCCCATCAGGTACAACAGAAGCTTATGTCCCCGAGGATATCCGCGACTCTCAAGACGAAGCAAGCTCCGAGGCTGGGGATACCGTTCCCTCCGAGTCCGAGCCCGAAGAGAACATTCCCACCTATCCCGATGACTTTTTGGTGCATGGGTACGACTCGAAGGGCACATCCTCCACCGTTCCTTCTATCACTCCTCATGTAAGGATGGTGTTCATGACGGACAGCAATCAAGGTGGTTCCAATGATCGCCAGCACATCGACAATCTCGAAGCCATATTACTTGCTTTGGTCAAGTTTGTAGACGAGATTAAAGCGGCCCTTCCAACTCTGCAAGGAGGAACACCTGGCCAAACGAGCGCGGGTCTCGCGGTCAATGTGGACTCGAATTCGGCGGCACCGAACCCGGGTAACAATCCTCCCAAAATAACAGCCCCTACCGCGACAGATGAGGCCCGAAAAGTAAGAAGAGAGGTTCAGGAGCTCTGAGCCATGTTCCATGCCCGAGAAAATGCTCAAGGCCTCAGAATACGGCAACCATACCCTGCTGAAGGGAGGGATGTTCCATTCCCACTAAGATATAAGCCGTTCAATATCAACCCGTATGATGTCAAGACCTCAGCAAGTCGGTACATCACGTACTTCGAGGTCACCACCGACCATCTGCCCCACGATGATGCTATCCTCATACGATTGTTCATTGGGGCATTGGAAGGAGTCTCCTTTGACTGGTATCGCAATCTACCGGACAACTGCATCCACTCCTTCGCCGGCTTCAAGCGCATGTTCTTGGAGCGATTCTACGAAGTAGGACAGGATGTCACTATGTCCACTCTCATGGACGTCATCCAAGGGGGGAAGGAGCTGACAAGGAACTACATTGAGCGGTTCTGCCAAACTGCCATGAAGCTGCCCTCCGGAAATCCAGATTCCTCTTTGATTGAAATTTGCCAAAAGAGACTGCTGCCAACGATCAGTCGCTGGATGGGCGAAAGTCAATTCAAAGATTGGAAGACGTTCATCATCAGCGCCACAAGCGCCGAAGAACGACTGAAGAAGGCTCGCCAACTGGGATTGCACATCTCGGAAGGAGAAAATAAGGGCAAGCGTCCCAACAACGATAATGGGGGTAGCCCCTCCAACAATCGGGACAGCAAGGGAAAGCAGGCTATGGTGGCTGATACAGCACAAAAACCTGAGCCGAAGCCCGCAGACAAACAGTGGCCGCAAATCACTTACTCCTTCGAAGACGGTCACGTTAAGCCCATCCTGGACATGCTCATACAAAGGGACAGAATTTAGCTTCCTCCACCAAGACGGGAACCGCGGCCGGCAGAGATGGAGAATCCAAAATACTGCCATTATCATCGCTATGTTCATCATGCTACACACGATTGCTACCAGCTGAAATGGTACATCCAGAACTTCATCGATTCGAATGCTCTGGCCATCGATTTCGAAGAGGTAACCGTGGCGGCCAATATGGTGTCCGTACAATTCGGCAGCTTCCCTCCAACGAAGACTCAGGACGGGGTGGTCTCCATCCCTCTAGCGACAATGGAGATAACCAATCTTCCACCTCCCCGAGATCAGGCCGCCGGTCTAGTCCCCCTCACCACATCACGAGGGAAGGTCATGTGGATCCATCCAGACATGGTGTCAGAAGTGACTCGGCCCACACCATCTACCACCGACAAAAAGAAAAGTGGAAAAGTCAAGACCTGCCACACAATCTCGGCAGACAACGAGGAAGCTACAGCCGTCGTCATGCGTTCCGAAGCACAATCCCAACCTGTGGTTGACAATCCAGCCGAAAATCATCAACCTACTACAACTGACGCTCCGGGACCGGCTCAGCCTTCGACGACTGACAAGCCTAGGCCGAGGGAGACTCGCTTCGACAAAGCCCTCCGAAAAGAGGCAGCCCAAGGACTAGAGAGGCCCTACAACTTTGACATCTTAGCACAATTGGCTAACACACCGGCCAAGTTGTCACTGTACGAACTCCTAAGGCTCTCCAAGGACGTTCGTATTGCATTAAGCGAAGCACTCCAAAATGCCAATGTCTATCTGGCTCAATCCAACCTCACCGGAAAGGACTCACCCATGGATCTCCAAGACAGTGCCTGCATGGGAGCAATGCCCAACATCGTCTTCACTCTGTAGGACATGCTCATCAAAACCAACCTACACGATCGCCCACTATACTACACGGGGTACATCGGCGACGTGAAGGTGGATCGGATGCACATAGATCCTGGCTCTTCCATAAGCATCATCCCGAAGGGTCTGCTACATCATCTCCGTATCCTAATGCATCGTCTGACACCTACAAGCACCGCCATTAGCGGTTTCAATTCGGGCAGAAGCTACCCTATTGGGAAGATTCGTCTGAAGTGTCAAATTGGCGACCTCCAATCCGAAGTCACCTGCTACGTCATAGATGCAGACACTTCTTACAACATCCTCTTGGGGCACCCATGGATACATGATTACATGATCATGCCTTCCACGCTGCACCAGTACTTCAAATACGTCGACAAATACGGCTTTGTGAAGACAGAATTTGCTGATATCGATCCCTTCAAAGGGGTCGAATCCTACTACTCAGACTCCTGCCTATACGAAAAGTCGAAGAGGCACCTTGATGAAGGAGACGTACAAGCTCATACCGAGACAGCTACGAGATTAGAAGACCTCTGACAATCCACCTCCAAGCTCGCAAATCGGGCAAGTCCGTACCCCTTACCGCCACTCTGCGGAAGGACGCGATCAGCCTCTCAGCGCAGGAGGAGCAGATGATAATCCAGCTACCAAGGTCCGGCCAAGTGTCGAGACCCACAACGGGGCCATTGACAATCAGACTGTCGAGAGTCGGTCAACCCCAAACGGAGAAGCTCAATCCCTCTGATAGGCCACTGACGATACGCCTTCCCAAGAAGGCTCGTCACCCCGATGCGAGGTCTGACACTTTTAGCGAACCAGCCACTCCTCGCTCCACATCAAGTGCCAAACTGTGGGTCGCTAGTCTGCCAACAACTCCACGCTCTGCTCCCTCAGCTGAACCTCTGACAATCAAGCTGCCCAGGGCGTCCTCTCAGTCTTCATTTACACAGGGGGTAGCTGAAGAGGAACCGAAGTTAGCCAAGTATGTGGCGGGCCACACTGATGTCCCCTCCGCTGATGATCTTACTCCAGTAGAAGACGCTTACCGAATAATCGAGGGAGGAGATCATCCGATCATCTTCGGCCGGACGAACAACCCGCATCCCTTCACCATAGAGGAAGCCGACCTCGAGACAAATGCCGGGAGAATGCCTCTGTATCTGTATAGCCCACAATCCAAATATCTTATGCATAAATAGGGGTATGATCTGGAGACGACGCCAGGTTTGAACTACCGCACTGGGCGACGATTACCTTTGAAACCGCTGGTCTCGGCAGGCAAACCACGGAACTACTATAGCAAAACTCGATACGGGTTAGGGTATGTAACGCCTACTACGACTCCTGAGAGTTCAGATGAAGAATGCGATTGGCAGTCACACTCAACCGGGTCACCAACTTCTGACTCGGTACCAGCATCGGAGATCTGTTCAGACAAGTCATGTCAGTCAACATGGCATTCGCCGACGCTTACGAAGAAGACGAAGACATCCACGAGATCCTCGAGCTAGAGCCGTGGGCCCAGCAATTAGATGCACAATGGGAAAAGTGGTTCAAACTGAAAGAACCTCCTACTGAAGATGAGGTTATACAAGTTGACCTCGGCAGCGAATCTTCTCCAAAACTGATTTTTGTCAGTAAAAGCCTAACAGACGAAGAACGGGAGTCGCTGCTAGAACTTGTCAGAGAGTACAAATAGCCCCATATGGCCAGCCACTTTGGTAGAGGATAGGCTCAAGTTCATTTCATTATTCTCATCCACATTCTCTCTCTTGTTCTTCCCCAAATTCCTAGAGAGCAATCCCTAGCAATTTCTCCACCAAATCCTTCCATTTTGCCACCAAATCTTCTTCTTTCCTTCTCCATTCTAGCCAAGGAGGAAGCTACCCAAGTTTGGGAGGATTCGGAGCTCGTTCGTGTCCTTTTGGAATCTCTACGTGTCGGTATCGCTCCGGGAAGGCTTTTCTTCGATTCGATCTACCGGAAGGTATCAATTCCTTTTCCTTTTCATTTCCTCATGCATATAGGTCTATTTTGAACCCATAGGAATGACCTCCATGGTTGTATCTCTATTTGTGTCTATTTCGTGTCCATTTGGAGGTCATAGGAGTGTCCTTCGTGTTGTGGTTGTGTCCATGTGGGAAAATCCCAAATTTGGACACACTACGTGTTGTTGTTATGTATGAATGAATTATTACATGTTTAATCTCATATTTTTATATTGGAGATGTGTTCTATAGTGTCTCATATATATATATATATATATATATATATATAAAATATATATATATATTTAGTGTAGAGAGTGAGTTCTTGATATATTATGTTATATACTTGTGTTCTTTAGTCTCAAACTATTCAAATCCGTCATGATTTTTATCCACGTTTTTAATTTCAGCCCTAAATTAGAAATGTCATAACTTCTAGCTCAAAGCTCGGTTTAATCTTCCGTTTTTTTTAAAAGAAGCGTATTGAAGTTAGCTTTCCAAAAACATGTATTAATAGGCCTAATTCTTTCTATAACTTTCTAGAGAATTATTTGAGTGTCAGCTGTATGAAAGACAAATGCGTTCTCGGTATTTTTGCAATTTCGGGAGTTTCCGGAAACGAAAACGTGATCTGTTTGAAGTTTCGGAAAGCTAACACATAGATCTATAATATACTTTAATCCTAGATTTTAATTCATGCTGAGATGGTACAATATTGATTATTAGTAGGAGTTACTATTCGGCATATGCATTTTGTGCACCCTTGTGTGTAATATAATGTTCTATTTGATTTTAACCCATGTTAATGTATATACATTATGTAATTAAATAGAGAATGCAAGCATGAGTAAATGGTTAAATAAATGATATGAGGTGTAAGTATCCTATCTAATGTAAGCATGTATAAGTATGGCTTGTAATGAATATGTAGGTTTCATAGTATGTAATGTATGGTGCATATAGTAGTGCAAGAGAATAAATGAATGATGAATAAATGCAAGCATGAATGTAATGTAATAATAGATGTAATGTATGCAATATACAAGTTAATGAGATGTAATGTTCTATGTTAACACAAATCCTATATTACCTCATGTACCCCCTTACACTATGTTGACACTATCACACTTGACACATTGTTCACTTACACTTTGACACTCTTTGATATGTATACACTATGTATGCCCATTTAACCCTCACTTGCCCCTTTGCCATGTTCACATACACACACATAGCCTCTTAAATAAGTATTTATGAATATAGTTAACTTAGCTATGTATGTATATTATATATATATTAGCATATTGTGTTATAATATATAAGTTTATATAACCATTTGAAATGCCATGATTATAGACCTAATGTTGAATACCAATATATGCATGTGTATATATGTGTAGACATATATAGCTTAAGTAATAGATTATCTAGTGTATATCCAATGTGAATTCTTGCCTATGTGAGTATTGAATAATTACATGCTATATAGAGTTGGGTGTATGTTGGCTTGTATAGCCTTGTATTGATGTGTGCTTGCAAAGATAGTCTTGGTTAGGCCTAGTAAGACTTGCTGGGTTAGGACATGACCTAGTTTGACTAGTGCAGTTGACCAGAGTTGACCAAGGGTTGACTTTGGCCTAGTTTGACCTAGATTCATGTAGAGTACATTGTAGTACTTTATATTATCCTTCTGAACATGTTGTGACTTGTGCTATTCTAATTAGGAGCTAGACACCTCTCCTCGGATAGTATCTTTACCTTGGACATTCAGATATCAGGCGAGTACATTCTCTGATCATTTCATATCTTATTTAGGATTATATTTCCTGCTTTAGATTACTTTACATGATGCTGACACGTTGGAAACACGGATTAGTACTATATGGATCTTGTTGTGCGATGTTATCCCCTTAGCAGATACATCGGGTATTCGTGTTCGAGTACTTTATCGTGAGCATCGTGTACTCCTTGTATTCGTGACATTCGTGTACAAATCGTTTGAAATCGTGTATATTCATGTATTCATATGATCTCGTGTGCGACTATACTTCGTGTGCAATAATATAACGTGGCTAGATCCTTGTGTATTGATTGGAGCGGGGGAGTAAAAGTGGTTATGTAATCAATCCAATAGATTACTCGTGTACAACCTCTGTAGATTACTCGTGTACAACATCGTGCCGTTTACATAACCATCTTGTGCTCTGAATCACTAGTCACTGATAGTTCTCTATATATTATAGCTATTTACTTACAGTCTCTCTCTTTTTCATCATGTTATTTCTTCAGATCCTGTATCTTACTCTCTAGCATGTTTATATTTCCAAACCTGTTATGATATTGTTGAGATGTACTGTACTCGCTCCTGTCCTGACTAGACCCGTTGATAAATTTTACAGATAGCTTGGAGATTGCCTGCTAGCCTAGAGGAGACACATTAGAGGTTGTTTAGATAGTTATTTCAATTGTCTGGAGTTGTATTTACTTATGGATTACTGTATCTGAGTTTGGAGATTTGAGATGTATTTCTGGATTTGTGTATCTTAGATACTTAGATTTCTCTCTGTTGTACCTCTTTTGGATTTCATGTTTTATCTATCCTTATCATGCTCTACCTTAGATGTGATTGAGTCTGTATCTGCTATGTCACCCCCATTCGGGGAGTATAAACTGTTTAGCCTTATACTGTTAGATGCATGAGACCTAGGACAGCGTTCTACAGCCGATACTGCGGCGTAGGCTGGACGTACCCACTTTTTGTACCCTAATTCTAGGGTGCGGGTCGTGATACGTTTTTAGTGGTGGCCCATGCAGGTCGAGATTCACATTAGTGCGATTTCGTAGTAGCGCAACGACTTAATTGTACTACCACGAGCCCGCTATAGGATATATAAATTAAGGTATTAGGATGAGAGGATACTCAATCACTGTTAGGATTCCTTGAGAGATTCCTGGGATGACCCTTGAGAATCTCATTTTGAATTCCAATTTAAACTCCTTTTCCTTGTTTTGATTCACCTTTTTCCTTGATTTGAATTTGATTTTGTGGATTCATTGTAGAACTTTGAATCCTGGTATTAGTTGATAATTTTGATAAATTTTTTTAGTTGTTGATTTAATTTTGTATTTAGATTAATATTTTCAAATCCAAGGTACTTAATCACACTTAGGATTCTTTGAGAGATTTCTGGGACGACCCCTGAGAAACTCATTTTGAACTTCAATTGGAATTCCTTTTCCTCTTGTTTGGATTCACCCTCATTTCTTGCTATTGAATTTAAGCTTGATGGGTTCCTCTCGTTTGAACCGATAAGAAGGAACATATCTTCATTATTCTTTCTTGCCATTATTCCCTTGCATTCTTATTTACCTCTTATCTTAAACTCTGTCTCATTACATTAATTATCCATATCTTGTCATCCCTACCAGATGTACTTCGAAACCCTTGAATCTTCGTATCTTTTATATGGGAAGGCTAAGGAAGTGACGTAAATTATGTAGCTCAGAGAAGATGTAACTGGTTATTTTATGATGATCTAAAGGAATCAAATGTGGAGTGTTCCATAAGGAAACTTAAGATAGAAATGTGGTAAAGGTCTCGAATAGAATAAAGAGATGTATACTGCCAATCTGGAAACAATTACATTTAGAGAAATTTTGGGGTTATGAGATAGTTTATAGGTGTATTCAAAACTAATGAGGATATCTGAGGTCATCCTAGTTTTGAGAACTTAGAAAATCTTGGTTATTGATTATGGGGAAAATTTTTACTCTGAGGCTATGTAGAAGGTTAGTAATGGAAAAGAGAAGTTAATTGTGTTTAATAAGGATATTAAACAAGATGTTGCGAGGAAATGACTAGGGATAGAGAGAACACAAAGTTATGGAAGTTTAGAGATTGTTGTGAAATATTTTTAGGAGAATAATATTCAAGGGTGTATGTCGAAGAAAATACGGAAGTTGATTTTATGATGGAAGATAAGTTTTGTAAGGCCTAGAGATTTAAATTAAATAATACGAGGAGAACAATTTAAACAAGTTCAAGGAATTCGTAAACGGGATTTAGAGGTTTTGGGTCAAATTTAAGACAAGGTGAAAGAACTTGGAAATTTAAATAAATGGTTAATGTTGATTCCTAAATGTGAGGGCTGTGCTTCAAGAGTGATGTTTAGAAATTGGAAATTGCCTACGGTAGTCATGGCAAGGGTTTAAGTAAAGGTTAAATTTTTATATGGAGACTGGTGAGGTAAAGATATGATTGGCAAGTTATGACCAGATGAACTTAAGAGTATCAGAAGCAGATGACTAACTCGATCTTCATTATTTTTGTGCATTAATTACCACCTCTTGAACTCCAACTTTCTAATTGAGATCCTTGACGTTCCTTATCGTGACTTTGATATTCAGAATGTAATACTAGATGTTACCCTCCGACAAATCTTGTATGCAAGACCTAGACGAGCTCACCTTCGTGTAGGTATATCATGTCCCACTAAAACCCGTCTTCTTGTACTCTATTTTCTTGATATGATTTTCTGGTCAACTGGCTAAACTATAACCTCTACCATTATACTAAATTTCTTTTTATTTCAATTAGAAATCAAGCCTTGACTCAATTCTTTTGACCCAACATGTGATGGTGTTCTGCTTGTTTCCTTAGATGCTTAACCTTGTACCTTATCTGATTACTTGATCCGTTGGTTAAGAAACTTGGACTATGTAATTCCTTTCATCATTACCACCCTTATATCTTGTGCTGCTAAATTAGCCTTAGTTTTGCAAGCTTATCTATTTTCGAGCTTGGTCATGACATATTTTATTGGGTGGCCACCCACTAACATATTGTCTAATCAGAACCGGTACATGATGGTCTGATCAACCTATTGCATTTTGGTTCGCTTTTCATGTATCAATCTACGAGAATGGAGACATAGTTAAACTTGACCCTAGAGTCTCATTCGCGATAGCCTTGACAATTCTCCTTGAAATCTTTTCATCGTCTATGAACCTCGTATTCGTACTCAGTCGAATTAAATTTAATCATGACCTGAACCTCCATCATTGGATGCTCGTGCTCATACTTGATTTCATTGATTTCCCTTCTTGCCCAAATCTCGTTTTATCCCGTAATTGATCAACTTAGATCGTGTCAAGACAAAATTCTATTTGTGATTTGTTGTGCCTAAATTTTCAATTTTTGCCATTTTATGGAATAGTAACATTTTAATAATTTCTTAGTTGCTTGTTAATGACCAAATTTTTATATAGGATGGTAGACAGCCCTACAACCTTGATGATTGTTGTTCCCTTACCTTTCCAATTAGGACACCCTAGATTGTTGTGTGTTGATACCATAATACTATTTTGACCTAGAATGATTAGTGTACCTAGGTGAGACTTCCAACTGCTACGGTATGCCCTGACCTTGTATACTATTCCTTCAAATTGCATGAATTAGATTTTTTTTTGACCTTGATTGTTGGAAAATAGGGACGTCACCCCATTAGTATTAGTTGTAGATATATATGGGTTAGTCCTTGATGTGGGGATGTGTGTCTATAAACATGTAGCTTAGGAGATTTATGAGAGATTATAGTATCAGCCTTGATAGGATGTACTAGTCTTTTGGTGAGTATAAATGTGTTATGAGAGATAGGGGCCTATATGTCTTAGTAATGCATCGTTTCTATGGTAATAGAATGTATTAATAGATGGTTAATAGGAAGATAATAGTTTGAGCATACCTATAGTCTATGATCAGTTCCTTTTCATCCTTAGTTAAGACCGCTTTAAAATAGGTCCAGTCCCTTGGATATAGGTTCCAGTCCATATTTTATTGAAGTTCCATTACCGCCGTACAGCAGAGCAGTATTGGAGGTATTCCTAGATTGACACTTTTTAGATGTCCATTTATTATTCCAGTGTTAGGAAGTGTTACCTTAGATATTGGGTAGGTTAGAGGCTCTAGAAGGAGTACTATCGATCTTAAATTTCGAGGACGAAATTTTTCTAAGGTGGGTAGAGTTGTAGCACCCAGTTTTCCAAATGGGGGTAATTTTGAAATTTCGTATTTATAATTATTTTAATAATAATATTTAATTCATGATATGATTTTTGGTGATTTTAAATCATTTTAAAATTATTTAAATCAATGACTTATGGTTTTAACGTTTTGCTAGTGAAACTCTAGAGACTGTTTGACCTAGAGCCTAACCATATGATTATGATATTTTAATATCATTTTTGGCCTAAGGATATTTTTGCATTTTACCTCTTTGAATTATTTTGATATTATTTTATTATTTATGATATTTTTTTGGGGTTATTTTAGTCGGGTTCGAATTTCAACTCAATCCGACTTGAAACGGGGACCCGGGGGTAGTTTGACTCTAGTGGGACCCACACACTAGTTAGGCATGGCCCACATGATATTAATTTTAGTCCACATGATAGAAATATTTTAGTTAGAGGTTAGACTAATTATTATGGATAAGGTTAGTGTGATTAGAGACTTTAGAATGACTAATTTAGCTCCAACCAATTAGCCCTTTCCTAATACTCATAGAATAGGTTAGTAGGGGCATTTTGGACCTTACCATAATAGGACAAATAGCCCCATATGGCCAGCCAATTTGGGAGAGGATAGGCTCAAGTTCATTTCATTATTCTCATCCACACTCTCTCTCTTGTTCTTCTCCAAATTCCTAGAGAGCAATCCCTAGCAATTTCTCCACCAAATCCTTCTATTTCGCCACCAAATCTTCTTCTTTCCTTCTCCATTCTAGCCAAGGAGGAAGCTACCCAAGTTTGGGAGGATTCGGAGCTCGTTCGTGTCCTTTTGGAATCTCTACGTGTCGGTGTCGCTCCGGGAAGACTTTTCTTCGATTCGATCTACCGGAAGGTATACATTCCTTCTCCTTTTCATTTCCTTATGTATATAAGTCTATTTTGAACCCATAGGAATGACCCCCATGGTTGTATCTCCATTTGTGTCCATTTTGTGTCTATTTGGAGGTCATAGGAGTGTCCTTTGTGTTGTGGTTGTGTCCATGTGGGAAAATCCCAAATTTGGACACATTACATGTTGTTGTTATGTATGAATGAATTATTACATGTTTAATCTCATATTTTTATATTGGAGATGTGTTCTATAGTGTCTCATATATATATATATTAGTGTAGAGAGTGAGTTCTTGATATATTATGTTATATACTTGTGTTCTTTTGTCTCAAACTACCCAAATCCGTCATGATTTTTATCCACGTTTTTAATTTCAGCCCTAACTTAGAAATGTCATAACTTCTAGCTCAAAGCTCGGTTTAATCTCCCGTTTTTTAAAAGAAGTGTATTGAAGTTAGATTTCCAAAAACATGTATTAATAGGCATAATTCTTTCTGTAACTTTCTAGAGAATTATTTGAGTGTCAGCTGTACGAAAGACAAATGCGTTCTCGGTGTTTTTGCGATTCTGGGAGTTTCCGGAAACGAAAATGCGATCCGTTTGAAGTTTCGAAAAGCTAACACATAGATCTATAACATATTTTAATTCATGCTGAGATGGTACAGTATTGATTATTAGTAGGAGTTACTATTCGGCATATGCATTTTGTGCACCCTTGTGTGTAATATAATGTTCTATTTGACTTTAACCCATGTTAATGTATATACATTATATAATTAAATAGAGAATGCAAGCATGAGTAAATGGTTAAATAAATGATATATGAGGTGTAAGTATCCTATCTAATGTAAGCATGTATAAGTATGGCTTGTAATGAATATGTAGGTTCTATAGTATGTAATGTATGGTGAATATAGTAGTGCAAGAGAATAAATGAATGATGAATGAATGCAAGCATGAAAGTAATGTAATAATAGATGTAATGTATGCAATATACAAGTTAATGAGATGTAATGTTCTATGTTTACACAAATCCTATATTACCTCATGTACCCCCTTACACTATGTTGACACTATCACACTTGACACATTGTTCACTTACACTTTGACACTCTTTGATATCTATACACTATGTATGCCCATTTAACCCTCACTTGCCCCTTTGCCATGTTCACATACACACACATAGCCTCTTAAATAAGTATTTATGAATATAGTTAACTTAGCTATGTATGCATATTATATATATGTTAGCATATTGTGTTGTAATATATAAGTTTATATAACCATTTGAAATGCCATGGTTATAGACCTAATGTTGAATACCAATATATGCATGTGTACATATGTGTAGACATATATAGCTTAAGTAATAGATTACCTAGTGTATATCCAATGTGAATTCTTGCCTATTTGAGTATTGAATAATTGCATGCTATATAGAGTTGGGTGTATGTTGGCTTGTATAGCCTTGTATTGATGTGTGCTTGCTAGGATAGTCTTGGTTAGGCCTAGTAAGACTTGCTGGGTTAGGACATGACCTAGTTTGACTAGTACAGTTGACCAGAGTTGACCAAGGGTTGACTTTGGCCTAGTTTGACCTAGATTCATGTAGAATGCATTGTAGTACTTTATATTATCCTTCTGGACATGTTGTGACTTGTGCTGTTCTAATTAGGAGCCAGACACCTCTCCTCGGATAGTATCTTTACCTTGGACATTCAGATATCAGGCGAGTACATTCTCTGATCATTTTATATCTTGTTTAGGATTATATCTCCTGCTTTAGATTACTTTACATGATGCTGACACGTTGGAAACACGGATTAGTACTATATGGATCTTGTTGTGCGATGTTATCCTCTTAGCGGATACATCGGGTATTCGTGTTCGTGTACTTTATCATGAGCATCGTGTACTCCTTGTATTCGTGACATTCGTGCACAAATCGTGTGAAATCGTGTATATTCATGTATTCACATGATCTCGTGTGCGACTATACTTCGTGTGCAATAACATAACATGGCTAGATCCTTGTGTATTGATTGGGGCGGGAGAGTAGAAGTGGTTATGTAATCAATCCAGTAGATTACTCGTGTACAACCTCTGTAGATTACTCGTGTACAACATCGTGCCGTTTACATAACCATCTTGTGCTCTGAATCACTAGTCACTGATAGTTCTCTATATATTGTAGCTATTTACTTACAGTCTCTCTCTTTTTCATCATGTTATTTCTTCAGATCCTGTATCTTACTCTCTAGCATATTTATATTTCCTAACCTGTTATGATATTGTTGAGATGTACTGTACTCGCTCCTGTCCTGACTGGACCCGTTGATAAATTTTATAGATAGCTTGGAGATTCCCTGCTAGCCTAGAGAAGACACATTAGAGGTTGTTTAGATAGTTATTTCAATTGTCTGGAGTTGTATTTACTTATGGATTACTGTATCTGAGTTTGGAGATTTGAGATGTATTTCTGGATTTGTGTATCTTAGACACTTAGATTTCTCTCTGTTGTACCTCTTTTGGATTTCATATTTTATCTATCCTTATCATGCTCTACCTTAGATGTGATTGAGTCTGTATCTGCTATGTCACCCCCATTCGGGGAGTATAAACTGTTTAGCGTTATACTGTTAGATGCATGAGACCTAGGACAACGTTCTACCGCCGACACTGCGGCGTAGGCTGGACGTACCCACTTCTCGTACCCTTATTCTAGGGTGCGGGTCATGACAGGATTCATCATCACTGCACAGGGTATCCATGTAGACCCTGAGAAGACGAAAGCAATCATGGAGATGGGTCTCCCGAGAAATCTCTGCGAACTCAGCGGCCTTCAAGGGAGGCTAGCTTACATCAGAAGGTTCATTTCCAACCTCTCCGGGCGATGCCGACCATTCACGCACCTCATGAAGAAAGGAGTCTCATTCGTATGGGACGAGGAATGCCAGCGTGCTTTCGACAGCATCAAAGAATATTTGTCAAATCCTCCAGTTTTGGTGGCCCCGGTTCCTGGAAAACCATTCCTGCTCTACGTACGAGCAATGGAACACTCCCTCGAGGCTCTGCTGGCACAAAACAACGACGCAGGCCATGAGCAGGCCATATATTACCTCAGCCGAATAATGATTGGACCAGAGCACCGATACACCGCTGTAGAGAAGGAATGCCTCGCCCTGGTGTTCGCCATTCAGAAAATGCGACACTATGTCACCGGACAAATGATACATGTGATTTCACGAGTCAACCCTCTCAGGGTCCTCATGACTAAACCAGGGGCACTCAGCTCTCGCCTCGCTACATGGGCAATATTGTTGTCCCCTTATCATATGATCTTCGTCCCCCAAAAGACAGTCAAAGGTCAAGCCCTGGCAGACTTCTTAGCAGCCCACCCAGGCTCGGAGTCCGCCAGGATATATAAAGAGATCCCAGATGAGGTTGCTGACTCACATGCAACCTCTCACGAGGCTACATGGCGAATGTTCTTCGACGGTGCTTCAAGGACCGGACCTAAAGGCAATATAGTCGTCGGAGTCGGGGTAGTGCTGATCTCCCCTTCCAGATTGGTGATTAACCGCGCTTATTCCCTCACCGAGCCCTGCTCTAACAATATGGTCGAGTACAACGCTCTGGTCATTGGCCTCCAACTTGCAAGAGAGCTGGGGGTAGAACACCTTGAAGCATACGGCGATTCCCAACTAATCGTCAATCAGATCCGAGGCTCATACGAAGTCCGCCACGAAGACATGATCCCTTATCACCAAATAGAGATTGACATCATCTCGTCGTTCGAGGGGTTCTTCATCGAACATGTCCCCAGACTCCGAAACAGAAGCCTTAGCCGGTCTTGCCGCTTCCCTAGCAGTTTCAAATTATGATCGCCAATCAGTGGATGTGATAGGCCACGAACTGGTCTATCCCAAGAACAATGTGCAATTCGTGGCGAGTTATTCCGCGCAGACGATCGATGATGCCCCAGATTGGAGACAACCATTCATCGACTTCGTCGTCTATGACATCCTGCCCGAGAACCCAAAGTAAGCCACCTCCATTAGACGGCGGTCTCTCAGATTCTTCTACGATACAGAGACGAAAATGTTGTATCGCCGCTCCTACGACGGATTACTGCTTCGGTGTCTGTCAAATACAGAAGCCAAAGAAGCCATACGAGAAGCTCATAACGGTGTCTGCGGGGCCCACCAGCCCGGCCCAAAACTGCAAGACCGCCTTCGCCGAATGGGCTACTATTGGCCCACGATGGTGGCAGATGCGATAGATTATGCTAGAAAATGCAAAGCCTGCCAAATCCACGCAGACTTCATTCACCAACCATCCGAGTTTCTACATCCGACAGTGGCGTCCTGGCCATTCGAAGCATGGGGAATGGATATCATTGGTCCAATCACCCCACCTTCCTCCCGAGGACATCGCTTCATACTCGCAATCACTGATTACTTCTCCAAATGGGCGAAAGCTGTCCCACTCGCAGTAGTTAAAACCTCGAACGTGATCAGCTTCCTTAAGCATCACGTCATCTACCGATTCGGACTGCCCCGAAGGATCATCCATGATAATGGTCCGTAGTTTGCAAGCCACGCATTCTATCGATTTTAGGATAAGTACCATATTCAAAATGTCGCTTCAACACCATACAACCCGGCAGCAAACGAGTTGGCAGAGGCATTCAACAAAATAATCATCAAACTCCTCAAGAAGTTTGTCTCCTCCAACAAATGTGACTGGAACGATAAGCTCGGCGAATGCTTATGGGCTTATCGCACCACAGTTCGAACAGCCACCGGGAATACACCATTCTCCCTGGTGTACGGGAGTGAGGCAGTCCTCCCATTGGAGACTCAGATCCCCTCACTACGTGTCGCCCTCACACATCAATTGACGACAGACGAAAACCATCATCGTCGGCTACAGGAATTGGAGGCACTAGATGAAAAGCGCCTCTTGGCTCAGCAACGAATTGAGCTATACGAAGCATGCATCTTTGGAGCCTTTAACAAGAAGGTCAAAATCAGAACATTCCAGGTGGACGATCTCGTCCTGGCAGTCCGGAGGCCGATGGTCATGACTCATATGACCGCCGACAAATTCCAGCCAAAGTGGGAAGGCCCATTTATCATTGAGACAGTATTCTCCAACGGGGCTTACCGCCTCGCAAAACAAAACAGTGACTTGCTCATGTTGCTCGTCAACGGCAAGTTCTTGAAGAAATATTATGTCTAAACGACATTCTCTCCAGCTCATCGAGTCATGTACCCGCTGGTACCGCTGAACTCACATCCACAACATTTCAGATTATCGAGTCATGTACCCGCTGGTACCGCTGAACTCACATCCACAATATTTCAGATTATCGAGTCATGTACCCGCTGGTACCGCTGAACTCACATCCACAACATTTCAGATTATCGAGTCATGTACCCGCTGGTGCCGCTGAACTCACACTTCCTCAATATTCTAAATTGTCGAGTTATGTACCCGCTGGTGCCTCTGAACTCACATTCCGGTCACTCTTTCAGATAGTAAGTCACGTATGATTATACCTCTGAACTTTCTTCCTGGAAGAGATCCTGCCTCATGATCCACTACCCGCGCTCCCAGTGCACAAAAAAGGGTAATCGATCCACAAATTTCCGAAAACGGCCATGTCCTCATTACCTCTGAGTCGTTTTCACTTCCACAAAAACAAACCGTCCCCTCGCATAGAACTTCCACGTTCTCCTACCTCTGAGTCGTTCTATGTACCCCCTCTTCATTGAGTCCACTCTTGCCATGTCCTCATTACCTCTGAGTGGGAAGGCTCCGTCGAAGAAACCTTCATGCTTGCCATGTCCACATTACCTCTGAGCAAGTATGTCGGTCCCCTTTCAACCTATTATCTGTACCCACAACCGGAGTACGATAAGGATAATAGGTCCACAAACGCCCTCTGTTGACCACAAATGTCCTCTGTTGACCACAAACGTCTTCTGTTGACCACAAATGTCCTCTGTTGACCACAAACGTCCTCTGTTGACTACAAATGTCCTCTGTTGACCACAAATGTCCGCTATTGACCACGAATATCTTCCGTGAAGTCTCCCCTGCCATGTTCTCATTAACTCTGAGCAGGAAAATTCTACGGTAAAAACCCTCATGTTTGCCATGTCCTCATAACCTCTGAGCAAATATGTTGGTTTCCTTTCATCCCATTATCCGTATCCTGAACCAGGGTACGCCAAGGATAATAGGTCCACAAACATCCCTTGCTAAGATTCTTAGCATAAATCTACCATCTCACCATGCCCCGGGAGCCCAGCTGCTCTACGGCATTCTTTTTCCCAACACCAAGAACACCCATAACCACTTTGCCATGGCTGTTCCGGACATCCTGACCAAACTTGTTATCCGTACCTAAAACCAAGGTACGCCTAGGGTAACAGGTCCACAAATAATCCCCCAGCAAGTCTAATTCCACAAACGCCACAAGTACAAGAAAGAGAAGATGAGTTGAAATAGCCTCATTTATTCAAAATTTAAAGTGCTACATCATTTGGGATCACATCCCTTACAAAAAAAGAAAAGAAAAAAAAAAGAGAAGCAAAAGAAAACAGAAAGCTGATCACTGCTCCGGGGCACATAACGCCCTGAGACGGTCCGTAAGCAAGGCAACCGACCGCTCAAACATCTGGGTAGCTCGATGCCCCGCCTCTTGGGTCAGCACCGCCTCGTCCTCCAGTTGAGCATGGGCTTTCCAATTGTCCTCAAATTTCTTGAAAGCCCGCTCCAGGTTAGCAGAAGATCGGGAAACCTTATCGGCCTCCAGAACGATTGACTCCTGTTCCGCCTGAGTAGCCTTCATCTCTGACTCTAAGAAGGCCAACTCCCTCTGGAGTACGAGAATCCGCTCCTTCGTGTCAGCGATTCCACGAGAAGCGGACTCTTCCCGAGCACGACAAGCCTGACTCCGACGACCCAGCCTGTCATACAAAGCAGAGAACTTGTCAAGATCACCCTGTACAACTGGCCCGGCAGTATCTCGAGCGAGCTTGATCCTATCCCGAGCAGCAATGAGGAAGCCTCGCTCTCGTTCAATCACAGCAGGCAAGCCCGCCTGCCGTACCGCCAGCAATTGGATCACAAACTGATCAGCCTCTGCCAACTTAGGCTCCAGCAGTGCAGCCAACCCCACCCCGCCAGAAAGGGACTTTAAAGTTGCAACCTGACCCCGAGCTTACTGAAGAGATAGAGAAAAAGGGGTCCCCCGTTCTACAGCAGCGTCTACGCCCCTTTTTAAATGGTGATAGAAGCTGTCGACCACATCCTGCGTCATCTCGTCCAGAGCCTCCGAGAAAGCCGGTGTCAACGGGAGTGTGGCTGGCAGCACTGAAGAAGACGCAACAGAATCTGCCGCTCCTGCCACAAGAGAAGCAAACTCCGCACTGAAGGACGCGTGAACAGCGGCCAATTCCTCTTCAGCGGCCCGCAGAACTTGAATGCTCGGCAGGGTCGAGAGGTCAATCTCCGGAGCCGTATGATCAGCAGACGATGAGATGGAGACCATCGCCAGATCCATTCCCATCTGCCCGGGGCTGGCGGGAGGCCCTTGGACATAAGACGGCAAAGGAGAGGGAACGCTCCTTTCTCCCAGATCACGGCAGGCCGAGCCTTCCCCAAGAACATCCGCGGTGGGAAGTAAAGGGTCAGGACCTGCAGGGCCATGGCAACCATGAATCGATTTGACCCGGAGGATATGTTGATAGCGCAAATAAGCCCCCTAACTAGTCAATATTTGGCTTATCTTACCAGTGGAGGAGTGTGGAGGCTGAGGTTCGCCTGCAGCCACTGCAGCCTCTTCACCAACAGCCTCCGAGTTAGGTATAATAGACTCCTCCGCCCTTGCACCCTCGGGAGGGGATGCACCGCTAATCAAAGCAGCAAGGGCCGGATCAACTCCAGCGGCGGTAGACGGTTCAGGAGAGGCCGGTTCATCAGACGCCTACAAAGAAAAGTGATTAAGTCATATCTCCGAGAGAAAAGAAAACTAAAACAAAGAGATGGCTCCGACTTGGTCTTACCTCCGGAACAGTGTCTGTACCTTCATCCCTCTCGGTAATAAGTAATCTACGAGACCTAACGGCAGCTCTCTTCACGGAAAAGGTCGCTTTGCTGTCAGAAGACTCGCGTCTGACTCGTTTACGTGAGGGACCAGACACAGCTGGAGGCTGTTCTTCCCTCACTACTTTCTCTTGTGTAGTAAGCAACGGATCTTCCGCCAGTTCATCGGGTGTGGGAAGTGGTTGATCCGTTACTTCTTCACCCCCACCAGAAAGGGAGTCTTCGCTATCATGATCATCCTCCTCCTCAGCCAACTCGGAAGGTTCTGATTCAGGAAGGGGAGTCTGGAGCGCTAGTTGCTTTCTAGCCTTAGCCCCCTTGGGCTTCTCCTCTAAACCGGTACCCAAGATAAAACTGGTACTCGGATCGAAATTAACAGGAGGCTTGTTTGCCATAACATGATACAAAGCAGCCACGTACAAAGTTTCCCTCGGCGCCTTAGCATCAGGGACCGAGAAGCTGGCCCGAGTATGATAAGCGTCATAATAATTCCACGCCCTGATACCATCAAGAACACTACCTTCAAAGCCCAAACAAGGGTTGGGACAATCAAGGAATAACTGGCTATAACCGAATTGGCGAGAAAACCTACTAGGTAGGTAAGGCTCCAAATACACATTATCGCGATTGCGATAAACCAGATGCGCGGGGCGGATGTTGCGCAACCAGGTGAGCATATTCGGAGACAGAAAGTGAGAAGGTCCGGTACCATCTAGGTATACCTTCCTCACTTCCTCATCAGAAAAATAAGGAACAAACACAAAAAAGTCACACCCATCCACCCTCGCCAGCGCCCTCCGACAAGCTGGCATAGTGTTGTATTCCCAAGACCGGCGATGGCATTTGAAAAGGAAAGCGTCTTCATCTGTAGCATCTTCCGCTATCCCAGGTCCCATCAAAGACTTGTAGCGCATCGCCAACCACCCCATCAAATAGTGGAAAGGCAGTTCTACGTGCTCAAAATCCAACAACTTTTTGCGCGCAATAACCTTGGACGAGAATGTTCGAAGGCCATGGTGTATGCTACACACCATAGTAGGAAGAAGGGCCAGTCTAACCCCAAATACCAGTTTAACAGCAGGGAGAATGAAGTGGCAACCGATCCTCTCTATAGAACCTGCTCCTCTCGAGACTACGCAGTTCCGTAGCCATATCATTAAAAATCCAGCCAGGAGCGCCTTCTCTGACATTTGTGTGGTTCCGTAGTAAAAATAGCTGAGAGGGTCAGTTTGACTCCCGAATATGTCGCTCTTAGATCGCGACTTCTTGATGCTTGACATCAGGTCCTTTATCTCTCCATGCGTTCGAGGGGTTCGAGGAGTAACTTCGCCAGAAGGGTCAACTTTAAAAACATAATTAATCCAGGATGTGGTGTGGGGAACGATCCCTTCTGAGCTATCTACCGTTTTTATAGCCATCTGATGACAAGCACTATTGTGGCACAGCAACTCCTGATACACCGCAACAAAACCTGGGAGTCGTCGGTTCAAGTCCTCGAACTCCTCATTCGACGGGGTATACACCTCGAAAGGCTCGTTCCCCCACGAAAGTTTGGAAACAGTATACATCTCATGGAGAGCAAGCCCCAACTCTCCTCCGGGCGCAAAGAACGTCCCCGTTCGCCGATTATACATCTCCAAGAGCGCCACGAACAATGGTTTATTGATAGGAAGCCCGTGACAAGTGCCCCGAATGGCATGGTAAAGTCCCACCTCCTGCAGGAATGTTCCGTAGGTCTGCAGAACCCAAGTAGTCAACTGGGCCCACGTAGAAGTGGGGTTTTTCCAGTTCGGCAATGCCAGCCTGCCAACGGGATGAGATTTCTTGCGAGTGAGCCGATTCAGGAAGGTATCAGCTTGAGTGAGTGCGAAGTTGGGACCGTATACATTCATGAAAGAGCCCGGGGCCAGACCCATCATGTACCGGAGGACGGAATCCTTACCCGCGTACGCTGACCGCATGTTTGGGTTATAATGGATGTTGCCCATCAACATCCCTGATTGAGTAGGAGTTAAGTTACACACCATTTTCCTGTCCAACAACACCATATTGAACCACGACAGAGGATAATGACGTTCCATGAGTGGAATATGGATTGCCACCCCATCCAAAGAAAAATCCCAGTTCTCGGAAATCTCTAATACTCGGGGATTCTTTATGATTAAAGCGTCTCCAAAGAGGAATGAAGGCTTCAGGTATTTTCCATCCAGCTTCCCAGTATTCATCATGGAACGGAGGTAATGGAGGGTCTGATTCTCGATGGCGTTCGACCTCTCCGAAGGCTCATCATCAGGGATTTGATTCAACACATGCTTAATTAAGTCGTCAAGACGCACGCCCAAGGCGAATTGATTTGAGCCCACTATAAGTTCACCCGCAGGATTTACTGGCAGATTCACTGAAGAAAAACAAAAGAAACAAGTCAAAACGATAGCTGAAACACAAACTGCATGATGCTTATACGACTTAGCTCAGGATAGCCTCATGCGGCTCAGTTTGAAAGAGTTCATACAGGTCAGTCCGAATGAGCTTATGCGGCTCAATTTGAAAGAGCACATGCGGTTCAGTTTGAATAAGCTTATGCGGTTCGACTCGAAATGAACTTATGCGGCTAAGTGCGGATGAGCTTATGCGGTTCAAAAGGAGCATATGCGGATACGGTCTGATTCGAATAAACTTATACGATTCGGCAAGAAATAGGCTTATGCGGTCCAGTGCAGATGAACTTATGCGGTCCAGTTCAAATGATCTTATGCGGTTCAGTTCAAAATAAGCTTATGCGGCTCAGTTTGAAAGAGCTCATGCGGTCCAAGTCCAGATGAGCTTATGCGGCCCTGATGATGAAGTAGTTATGCAATAACTTTCATGCTGCTCAGGCCTGGGTCATATCCCATGCGGCCCGAACATGAGTCGGACACACAGTATACTTAGGAATATAGGCTCGCACATAAGATATGCGGCGTAGCCATGGCAGTTCATATTGATGGTCCTACCAGCAATAGGCGGATGAACGTCGGGGTGAAAAACAGGCACGCCAGCCGCCGGAGGAGCCGCCACATTCGCTGTCGCAGTCGATGAAGACGCGGCCTTCTTGCCCTTCACCGCCGCAGAAGATGATGCGGCCTTCTTGCCCGTAGCAGCAGCAGTCTTCTTGGGAGCCATTGCCGATCGCTGATAGAAGAAGACGAAGAGGAAGTCGGCAACAAGGAGTTCGAGCAAAAGAGAGAAGGTAAAGAAACCCTCAAAGAATAAAATTACTCCTATTTATAGGCGAAAAAGGCTCGAAAAATCAAACAAACGCCTCGATCCATGCGCCGCCTAAAAGAATAAAGAAAAATCTGCTTCGGTCAAAACAAAACTGACCCTTGGGATCCTCCCCCAAGAGGCGGCAAATCAAGGGCATTTAATGCAGAAGATTTGCATACGTGGCTAGGACACGTGGCAAGAAGTCTATACGGCCTAACAGCCCATGCGACCAGATAAATCCATGCGGCTGAATCATCTATGCGATCAACAAAGGCTATGCTTCTAAAATTCAAAGTATTTCAATTTTGCAAATTGAAAACTTTGAAGGGGGTCTTGTAGAAGCATGGAAAATATCAAAATGATGATCTATGCGGCTCAGAACAGGAGAACCCCATGCAGCTCATACAGGAGCAGTCCCGTGCGGTTCAGAGAGACTCTTAGTCTCATGCGGCTCGGGATAGGAGAGTCCATGCGGCTTACATAGGGACAGTCATGCGGTTCAAAGAGTCCCCCAGCTGCATGCAGTTCAAAAGTACATGCGGCTCACAGAGGTATGCGGCTCGATCAACGCCACGTGTCCCCATGGGACCCCTTCACACAGTTGGCCATCGAGCAATGGCCCTATTTAATGCTCTGCCACGATTTGACAGCTGACGGCTCTGACATGAAGTGTCATAATGGCCCTGTCATAATGACAGACTCTTTGGAAATAGGAGAAAATCTCTAACACGATCCGAGATTGACACGTGGCTACCCCCATGCGGCTCCAGTGAAGAACAGCTTCATGCGGCTGGCAAGAATCGTCTTCCTGCGGCTCACCAAGAAGTTATCCCATGCGGCTCGCGAGTGCTACACTTATGCGGCTCACCAAGAAACCATCCCATGCGGCTCACAAATACTATACCTATACGGCTCACCGAGACGCTGACTCATACGGTTTATGGATATAATACATTTCTGACAGGGTCCATCATTAATCCACGTGGCAGAGATTCAATGGCCCCCACGACTTGACAGCTGGTAGCAAGGATGATTATGAGATGCAAATCAATAAGAGATTTACCAGATCCCAATGACCATATTTAACGTTATCCTCATAATTAATGAGATCAGGTCATATCATTCATGATCAAGCCAATGGGACACGTGGTGAGAGATCCAAGCTTGACACAACCAATCATGAAGATTTAACTCAATCAGCATTAATCATTCGCAGGATTCAGTGCTATCCCCATTTATGGCCCAGATTCTTCACGATTAAAATGAATGGTCCAGATTGATTAAGCATCAGGCTGCCGCCACTTTGAGAATGGGTAATCAGCCAAACCCTAATGATGTCCCCCACTATTATAAATAGCAGGGTGCCATTCCCTTGCAAAATATACAAGGAAAAAAATATACGCTATCAGAGAAAAAAATATATACACAGAGAGAGAGAGAAGCCAGAAGAGCAATAGAGGGAGAGCAAGAAGAGCATTTCTTCAGCAACGCCAATCATCTCTTCACAGGAGCCAAGGCTGCATACCGATCGTCCAAGGAGTAAGGCAGGGCTGCCGACGCCTTCCCGACCCTCTATCGTCACCCTCCAGAATCTAAAATAAATAATTATACTTAGACTGCTGTACCTAGGTTTTCGTCCCTAGGCTTTCTTTGTACAAGCGAGTTTGTAACGTGAAGTAAAAGTTCGGTCCTCCGATAATTGTTCTGTTCTTTTATATTTCATGGCAAGCAGGGATGCCTCAGAATTCTAAAAAAAAAAGAATACTAAGGTTAGGTCAAAACTCACCTCCAGCTAGGTCTGAGAACCAGAACTCCCTCCTGGAAGCAGGGCCCTGGTTAGGGCAGGTATATCAGGGTAGTGCTGCACCCAGTGTGCAGCTAAACCACAGAATAGGCACAATCCTAGTCTCTTTCTACAGTTGTTCCACTTGTGTCCAGACTTCTTGCAGTAGGCACAGATAGGCTCCGGCTCAGCTGGCCTCTGCTGGACAGGAGACTAGGCTGGGTATGATGATATAGGCTGGATAAATGGGTACTCCTCAAACTCAGGATAGGACTGGGTACTGCTCCTCGCCCTCTTGGGGCTAGGCTCTTCTCCCAAAAGCACAGAGTCCCGCAGACGTAGCAACCTCTGGATTTGCTCCCTTATGGCCTCCTCATGAACTCTCTGTGACTCCAACATCCTCTCTTGGAAATATCCAAACATCTGGGCTGCATCAAGTAACAAACCTCTGGGTGGTACAGTAGGGAGTACCATCCCAAGGGGTAGAGGAAGGCTCTCGGTCTCAGGCAAATCTGCAGCTCTCTCCTGAACGACAGGAGATGAAGGAAGACTCTCTGGCGAGGCTACCACCATCTCCTCAATGGCAGGAGGTGCCACCACCCCCTGATCAGATAGAGTGATAACTACCTCCTGAACAGTAGGGGTGGAGGCACACTCTCAGTAGCTGCAGCTGCTCTCAGGCGACGGGCTCGGGTCATGGGTGCCATACTGAAAGAAAAAGAAAAAGAAAATAAAAATAAATCAATCATCAAGGCTGAAAAACTAGTAAATATCAACAAAAGAGAACTAGCTACAAGAATCACTATTTAAAGCCAGGCTATACTATCATTCCTAAGACAAGGTCCTAATCACAAGTCATCAATTCATCACCCTAAGAAAGAACTACATATGCATAAGCTCTATAAAGCTAAAAGATCTCTACTGCTAAATTATTTGATGGTGGAAACAATTTATAATAACTGGAATGAAGATAGAGACGATATATTTAAGAACCTTCCCAAGATACAATCTGATAATCATATGCGTCTGTCCAAAAATTATGATACTCAGAATCCCTGCCACGCTAGTAAGCAAGGTTGCGATAAACGGTAAAGTCCATAACAGGGGCATGCACCTCTATAATTATGTCGTCTGGAATTCTCGCTATGCCGACTAGTATAGCTGCAAGAAGTTCCAAATCTCATAATCAAGATACGTACATCCGAAGTCAGGTCTCTATATTTCCGCCACGCCAGCTAACATAGCTGCGATAAACTCTAGGTTCCATAACCAAGCAGACGTTTCACCATCCCTGTATTCCCGTCGATATATGTTATCAAAAAAATATCATAACTCAGGCCATAAAAATTCATCTCGATAGAAAATCAAATCAACAACGATCCAACAAAATCAAATTCAATAATCAAGGAGTGAGAGCAACAAAACAAGGAAACAATTCAAATTGAAGTTTAAATAAGATTCTCAAGGGTCGTCCCAGGAATCTTTCAAGGAATCCTAACTGTGATTGAGTACCTTCAAATATATATCCTAATCCTACTGCAGGCTGTAGTGATACTCTAGTTCGAATACCACTACATAAACTCGACCTGCATGGGCCACCACTAAAAACGTGTCATGACCCGCACCCACTGTGAGGGTACGAGAACGTAACAACGCCCAGCCTACGCCGCAGTATCGGCGGTAGAATGTTGTCCTAGGTCAACATACATCTAGCAATATAATACTAAGCAGTAAATGAACTCAATCACAACTAAGGAGGAAGAAAACACGATATGATATATAACTCAAGGAAATACAGAAGATAGAATAGTCTAAGATAATATTCCAGCAAATATCCAGAGTACATATCTCAGCTACTGAAAATGAGGAATATATACAACTCAACATCTCTGAACAGAAGTAAAGTCTAGCTAAACAGTCTCAAGACAACATGAAAATAAGATAAGGCCTAACTAAACTAGTCTAGGCAGTGGGGTCATGTCCTCAGCTAGAGCTGTCCCGTAGATGGTATCCTTCCAGGCCTCCTCCTCGTCCTCTGTAATATTTTCAACAGGTCCAGTCAGGACAGGAGCGAGTACAGTACATCTCAACAGTTCATAGCAGGTTAGAAAATATAATCATGCAGTAAAGTAAGATATAGATACTGAAGAAAATACAGTATGTAAACAGAGAGAGAACTGTAATAAAAATATCTACTATAAGTAGAGAGCTACCAGTGACTAGTGATTTAGAGTACAAAGTCGACATGTGAACGGCTTGATTTGTACATGGCTATACTAAAGAGACGTACATGGCTATTCTATTTTGGAATTGTTCACATGGCTATTTATACTCTCCCGTAACCCCAATTAATACACAAGGATCCAAACAAGTTATGTTACGTACATACTTCTATGTAACAGCCCCCGAAGGGTAATAAGCCTCCGAAAGGTAATAAGCCCCCAAAGGGTGATATGCCCCCGAAGGGTGATAAGCCTCCGAAAGGTGATAAGCCCCCAAAGGGTGATATGCCCCCGAAGGGTGATAAGCCTCCGAAAGCTGATAAGCCCCCAAAGGGTGGTACATAGTAGTCCCATAAATAGGGATTCTGATAGACCCAATAAATGGGATAAGGATTCAGAGAAGATTCTGTGATCATATGGTGTATTTCACAAGTGATCAAAGAACCAAAGAAGCATATGATACGCCATATAAGTGAAACGCACAGAACATAGAGTACCCGATGCTCCTTGAAGGGATAACATCTCAAGAAGAGATCCATATAGTACTAATCTGTGTGACCAACGTGACAGTATCAAGTAAAGTAATTTAATGCAGGAAATAATTCAAAGCAGGATATAAAATGATCAGAGAATGTACTCGCCTCATATCTGAATGTCTGAAGTAAATGTACTATCCGAGGAGAGGTGTCTGGCTCCTAATCAGAACAGCACAAGTCACAACAAGTCTAAAATGATATAATGAAGTCCTAATATGCATTCTACATGAATCTAGGTCAATCTAGACCAAAGTCAACTCTTGGTCAACTCTGGTCAACCCTACAAGTCAAACTAGGTCCAAACAAGTCCCACTAGACCGAACCAGCCTATTCTAGCAAGCACACCCAATTTCTAGGCTATACAAGCCAACCACACTCCTAAACTGGCACTCAAGCCATAAACACAGGTTTATGAGCCATAGGCTATATGTCTAGGCTAAACACATAGGCTATTACACACCTTCACACATATACATGTATTAATATTGATCTAATTTTATATAATAACACACACATGCACATATAGGCTACATATATATGTATATACATATATATACCTAGGGTGATAGGGGGAAGTTACATGTGGGGATGTTTGTGTACATGTGTGTGTGACAAAAATCTCAAGAAAAGAACCTAACACAATGTGTAGTGTAAAGTGTCAAGTGGCTCTAGAGTGTATTATGTGATACAATAGTGTGTGCCAAGGTGGATGAGTGAGTTTAGGAATTGTGGTTTTTAGTTTAGGCATTAGTACATGTCATAACATAAGTCTCTATATCTATATTTAACACACATCCATATATACTTACCTAGAACATATATTTACATCCAAATCCCATTACATCAAACCTCCAATTCCTGAACACCATTCTCCTCTCAGATTTTTCCCCTCACTCCTAACTCACTTGTATCTATAACTTATAATATATATATATATATATATATAAAATATATATATATATATAAAATATATATATATATATATATAAATATATATATATATATATATATATATATATATATATATATATATATAAAATATATATATATATATATATATATATATAACTCAAAATCTATCCTATATCACTTACAACCTTCACTATCTCTCTCAACACACATATACATATATTAATATTGAACAGGACTAATGCATATGGGCAGTTATGCTCATGCACTGAGGGGATTTCCTTGATACTCAATTGAACCCAGGCTCAAAGCCTTGCCAATGCCCTTACACACAAAGCTCTAGGCACTGGCCAGTGGCCAGTGCCCTGCCATTGCTGCTACTGCAGCATACTGCTGCTACTGCCCTGTGGCTGTATTGCAAAAGCCAGGCCAAGCCAAGGCAAGCAATGCTGCAATGCAAAAGCCAATCACAGGCCTGGCAAGAGTGTTCCTGTCTACTGCCCTCCAACTCCTCATGAACTCTCAATGTCTTGCACATCTCCTAAACTGCTACTCCTCAACAAGAACCTACTTCACACTAATCTAGCACAAGCCCAAGGCAAACCACAGCAGTGACAAAACCATACTACCCAACACCTTGCCATTTTCCAAGTGTCTAACCTTCACAACCCTCTAATGCATATATAGAGCTAATCAAATATGTGAATGCAGTGAATAAAATCAGTGATGTGAATGATGTGCAAGTGTGTGTCAAGGAGTGTGCAGTGGTCGAGTACACCAACTGAAATCTGTGGGTCAACCATAGATCAATCTCAACATAGCTCAAAATCCAACTACCAAGGTTATAGGAAAAAGTAATAACAATGACAGGAAAAACATGCCTTGATAGTTACCTAAAACTCAATTCCAGTTGACAGTTGAAAGGAAGAAAATAAGACAATGTACATTAAAATTCTCAGGTTTTCGAAAACAGGAATCAATTTCCAGATTGTGAAGAACTATCTATCATTCTTTTATAGTTCAAGATATAGGATTAAAACTCAAATCAATGTAATAACCATCACATTGGTAATAACCAATCAAATGCTCAATTTCCTATTCAAGAAAACAAAAGCCCATTTCAGAATCATGGAACCTAATCTATCATGTATAACCTATCTAACAGGTATTAATACATATGCATGAATCTAACATGTCAACTTTAAATACCAGAATTTGGTTTAAACAGAGAACGAAAAGTTCAGGATCTTAAGTCCTGATACATGTATCAGTCACTTAACAGTTAATCTAACTAAATGCTAATTTCGAAAACAAGGAAGTCTATGTTAATCACAACCTAACATTAGCTAATTTCAGGTGTATGTGGGTGAACCTACATTCAAATTAAACCCTCAATCAAACAGTTGAAACATTTAAACTCCCAAAACCCAACTGACAGTATAGGTATCAGGATATAGGCAGGTTCACCCCATTTCGAATCAATACCAACCAAATCTTGCAATCCAACACAAACCCAATCATGCAACTATTATCCAGACATCATGTCATGTATATACATCATTAGTTAAACAGCTTGAAAGGGAAATAAACATCAGGAAATTAGGAACTAATACTATGTATCAGTCATAACAGGAAACTTCAATTTCGAAGAATCAAAACACATCAATGTGGTAATTTATAGGTTGGTAATTATGTTAGGGTGTTTATACATGCCATATAGTGTAAATGTGTCCCACCACGAGGACACAGATGTGTCCAAACCAAGGAAAAACCCAATTGAGCACAACACAGAAACAACTATACAGCACAGTGTCGTGCACGTGTTCCAGAGGGTCTAGGACACGACACGACACGAATTAGAACACGTGCTCATGCACACGTGTACGCCCACACTAGGGCTATACACTCGTGTCAACACGAGGTGTCCACGCTGTGTCTAGACACGACACGAAGGCCGTATCAGTGCCAAAAAGTGACAGCCGCGTACACAGTGCACGCGCATTGCACACGTTCGTGCGTGTCCGACACGACACGAGAGTGTCTCAAACTTTGAGGACCTCGTGTCAGTGTCTGCCCCTAGGGCTGTGTCAATTCCTAGGTGTCCACGTGTCGTGTACAGGGAGTAATTACCCCTGAGTAGCAGGGCAATGTGCACTGTGCCAGAACAGCGTGTTTGTGTCCAGATCTTGACACGACACGACACAATTACAAGCTCAGTCCCACAGAAAATGATAAGCAACAACAAATCCTAAATTTCTATTCAAAAAGTTTCCTAAAATCAGGTCGAAATGTCCTTTGGGATATTTTATCAAACACCTATGTCTATAGGCTGATACGTGTCCATTTAGGACACAAAATGGATACAAAACCTAGGTCTAGGAATACCTACAGGACCAGGACACTTAGGGCTTGGTCTACATGCAAAGAAACTAGAATTTTAATGGTGTTTACATTGATTTACCTATTGGTGTTCTCCAACACAAAAACCCCTTCCAATGAGGATTCCAGAAGCCACCAAACTCCTTCAAATTGATAGAAAATTGAGAACAACAAATTCCAACAGCAATAAAACAATAATTAGAACCTATTGCAATTTGTTTTGATTAAAAAGGTGGTAAAATGGATTTTCTAGGAATTATTGAAGATGGAGGCTCATCTCTTCCAAAACTTTGTTCTTCCTAAGAGGCTAGCCCTAAATTCTAAGAGGATACTTATAGGAAGGGATTCCCAATGGGTGTAGTGGCTGGCCAAGACTTGTTATGGTTAGGGTTTAGCTAGTGGTGTGGGCCTATGGCCTTTAAGGCTAAGTTATTGATTAAGGTGCAACCACAAGTCATGCCTTATGACTTAAATCCTAACTTGAGTCAAATAATCAAACCATAGGTCAACTCTAGCCTAACTAGGGTTGCATAACCTAACCAAGTCCAAACTCAACTAGGGTTAGCTCCTAGGTTGGTCTACCATGGTCATTGCTAGTCAAAGTCAACCAAGTCAACCCTCATTCAAATAATTCCAAAATAAATTCTAAAAATTCCTATAAATTCAAATAAATTATAATAAAATCAAATAACCCAAAAAATATCTAAATACCCTAATCACATGGCTAGGCTGTAGGGTAGGCAGTCTCTACTGTTCACTAGCAAAACACCAAAAATTACAAGTCATGAATTTAAATAGTTTAAAAATAATTAAAAATCACTAAAAATTATAATATGAAATAAATATCATTAAATAATAATTATAATTACAAAATTTCAAAATTACCCTCTTCTGGAAAACTGGGTGTTACAAAATCTCTAGGGCTCATCTTCTGAAACTGCTCGATCCCCGGTGTCCTCGACTGATGGACCACTGGTCGAGCTGCAACCGTCGTAAGGGCCAGCTCCATGCCTCTGTCCTGTCGAGCCTGGTGTCGGTCCATGAACTGCTAAAAATATGCGAACATCTGAGCTGCGTCCACGTATCCTGGAGGCGGCTGCTGGAAGGGATCCTCTGGAATGACCGGGTCCTGCCTCCGAGTCGGTGGATGCATACCCCCTGCTGCGGCTGCCGAGGTCTCAATACGAGCTGAGGTGGCAGGAGCTACAGTCCCCTAGCCTCGCTGTACTGGCTGGGAGGTAGTAGTCCCCTCCATAGCATCCCCATGGATGGTACGCTGCGATCTAGTCTCTACCATCCTGAAGATTGACAAACAAGAGTATCAATTTCTGAGAAAGAAGCGAAATAACAAAGGCGAACAATTAAAAATTCAAAGGATCAGCTGACAATAAGGATTTAGATGGCAAAATAAAAGAATTTTTTTTCTAAAGTGATTGAGTACCTTAAAATTAATGTCCTATAACTTACTGCAGGCTGTAGTGATACTCTAATTCGAATACCACTACACTTCTAGTCTAGACGTGCATAGGCCACCACTAAAAACGTGTCATGACCCGCACCCTAGAGTAAGGGCACGAGACGTGGTTACGTCCAGCCTACGCCGCAGTATCGACGGTAGAATGCTGTACTAGGTCAACACACATCTAACAATATATATATCTAAACAGTTTATACTCCCTGAATGGGGTGACATAGCAGTAATAACTCAATCACAACTAAGGAAGAGATAGCACGATATGAATTAGAACTCAAGGAAATAAATAGATGAAAAGTAGTCTAAGATAATCCCAATAAATAACCATAAGTACATGGTCTCATATACAGAATGAAAGAATATATACAACTCTGAACTCCAAAAAAGTCTAGCTAAAACATGGCTCAAGACTACATAAAAGAAGATAAGACTAAATAATCTAGTCTAGGCAATCGGGGTGATATCCTCAGCTAGAGCTGGGTCCTCCTGAGTGTCCTGCTCGCAGGTATCATCTAAGGCTGCCCCGTAGAAAGTGTCCAGGCAGGCCTCCTCCTCGTCCTCTGTAATATTTCAACAGGTCCAGTCAGGACAGGAGCGAGCACAGTACATATCAACAGTTCATAGCAGGTTAGAAAATATAATCATGCAGTAAAGTAAGATTCAGGTACTGAAAGAAGTGCAGTATGTAAATAGAGAGAGAAAGCTGTAATAGAAATATCTACTATAGATAGAGACTACAGTGGCTAGTGAGTTAGAGTACAATATACACATGTAAATGGCATAGGAGATTCTGAAAAGACACTATGGAAGAGATTCTGATAAGATACTACTTGGGTATTATTCACATGTCTACTTCTACTCCCCCGTACCCCCAATCAATACACAAGGATCCAGCCAGGTTATGTTATTATTCCATGCAAGGCCCCCGAAGGGTGATACATGGATGTCCCATAAATGGGGATTCTAGGAAATTCTAGGATACCCAGTGAATGGGATAAGAGATTCTAGGAGACTCTGTGATCATAAGAGTATATGTCATAAGTGATCGAAGAACCAGTGAAGCATAGTGATACTTCATGTAAGTGAAACGCACAGAACATGTAGTATCCGATGCTCCCTAAGGATAACATCCCAAGAAGGGATCCATATAGTACCAATCCGTATGACCAATGTGACAGTACAAGTAAAGTAATCTACTGCAGGAAATAATTCTAAGCAGGATATGAAATGATCAGAGAATATACTCGCCTGGTATCTGAGTGTCCAATATGAAAGTACTGTCCGAGGAGTGGTGTCTGGGTCCTACTAATCAGAACAGCGCAAGTGACAACAAGTCTAAAATGGAATAATGAAGTCCTACTATGCATTCTACATGATTCTAGGTTAATCTAGGCCAAACTCAACTCTTGGTCAACTCTGGTCAACTCTAGAAGTCAAACTATGTCAACCAAGTCCAGACTAGGTCAAACTAGTCTATACTAGTCTAACAAGGCTATACTAGGTCCAAATACTGTACAAGCCCAATCTAGGCTCACCAAGCTATGCTACATTACTTAGGCCTATTCTTTAACACGTGAACATATTTTACCTAGGTATAAAAATACACAAGTTGTATATATATGTGACATACACATACACTTGTATAACCTGTCACGACCTGCACCCTAGAGTAAGGGCACGAGACGTGGGTACGTCCAGCCTACGCCGCAGTGTCGGCGGTAGAACGCTGTCCTAGGTCACAACATCTAGCAGTATATATATTTAAACAGTTTATACTCCCCGAATGGGGGTGACATAGCAATAATAAACTCAATCACAACTAAGGAAGAGATAGCACGATATAAACAGAACTCAAGGAAATGAAATAGATAAAACAGTCTAAGATAATCCCAGCAATACAAGGTCTCAGATAAAAGAATATATACAAAACTGATCTCCAAAATAGAGTCTAACTAGAACATGTCTCAAGACTGCATAAAGTAAGATAAGCCTAACTAGTCTAGTCTAGGCAGTCGGGGTGATCTCCTCAGCTAGAGCTGGGTCCTCCTGAGGGTCCAGCTCGCAGGTGTCATCTAAGGCTGTCCCATAGTAAGTGTCCAGGCAGGCCTCCTCCTCGTCCTCTGTAATATTTTCAACCGGTCCATTCAGGACAGGAGCGAGCACAGTACATCTCAACAATTCATAGCAGGTTAGAAAATATAAACATGCAGTAAAGTAAGATACAAGTACTGAAAGAAGTGCAGTATGTAAACAGAAAGAGAACTGTAATAGAAATATCTACTATACATAGGGAACTAGCAGTGATTAGTGAGTCAGAGTACAATATGAACATGTAATACTCCCCCCGTACCCCGATCAATACACAAGGATCCAGCCAGGTTATGTTATATGATGCTATGTAACAGACCCCGAAGGTGATAGACCCCGAAGGTGATAAGCCCCCGAAGTGTGGTAGACCTCGAAGGTGATACATAGTAGTCCCATAAAAATAAGGATTCTGGGGGTAACCCAACAGTGTAAGTCCCATAAACATGGGGATTCTGGGGGTAACCCAACAGTATACGTCCCATAAACATAGAGATTCTGGGGGTAACCCAACAGTGTAAGATTCCAGGAAGACTCTACGATCATGAGGGTGCATGTCGTAAGTGATCAAAGAACCAAGAAGCATATGATACGCTATGAAAGTGAAACGCACAGAACATAGAGTACCCGATGCTCCCTAAGGATAAAATCTCAAAAAAGGATCCATATAGTACCAATCTGTGTGACCAACGTGACAGTACAAGTAAAGTAATCTACTGCAGAAAATAATTCTAAGTAGGATATGAAATGATCAGAGAATGTACTCGCCTGTATCTGAGTGTCCGATATAAATCGTACTGTCCAAGGAGGGGTGTCTGGCTCCTAATCAGAACAGCACAAGTCACAACAAGTCCAGAATAGTAAAATGGAGTCCTACTATGCATTCTACATGATTCTAAGTCAATCTAGGCCAAAGTCAACTCTTGGTCAACTTTGGTCAACCCTAGAAGTCAAACTAGGTCAACCTAGTCTAATCCAGTCTAAACTCAACTAACTAGGTCTAACAAATCATGCTAGGCTCTAACAAGGCTATACTAGACTACACACAACATTTCAAGTATACATAATGGCACAAATATGAACTTTTTCCCAAACAAACTCCATGTGCCTACTATCATGGCATCCCCCAAATTAATACACAATGTAACCCTCTATATAAAACCATATTCATATGTATAGGAACACACATATCACAATGTATCTATTAGCCTACAATATACAACACATTGCAATATATATATATAGACACATACATTAGAGGTTCATTTATGAACTCTATATTAGTTAGGCATATATGAAACATGGGAATTTGTATGTGGTACACATGAATTGGTGTGTGTGTAAACAAGTGCAGCTGTGTGTTTACAGAAATTAAGAGTGTGTGTGTGTGTGTGTGTACATGGGATACATATCAATGTGGAAATAAATGTGACAGTGATACATAAGACAGTGTGTGTATGTGTCTGTGTTAGCAGGCAGTAAAATCAGTGAAAGAGAAGACTGTGTGTGAGCATGACAGTGAGCAGGAATATATTGGTAGGAAATAACAGTGAATGAGGAGAAGGTTTGTGTACAGGGTGATGTGGTGCAGTGACAGTGTGCAGGAAAAGTGTGTGTGTGTATAGGTGAGGGTGTACAGGAACACATAACAGTGAAAGAGGGAGGAAGGTGTGTGTGCAATGGCTCATAAAGCAGTGTAACATTCCAGTGTACATGTGTCTAGTGTGCAGGAAACTACAGTAAGGAAGAAAGGAACATGTACACAGGAGTAAAACAGGGAATAGGAGAGATAGTGTGTGTGTGAGTGTGTACTTGTGTGTTTGCAGGAATCATAGCAAATTAAATCAGTGAAGAAAAGAGGGAAACATGTGTGTATGTGCCTGTGGTATGAGTGTGTGAGATGAAGGTAGGAAAACAGTAAATGAAAAGGAAACTACTTAATACCAATCTCAGGTTTTAATACCAACTGGAAACTCAAATCAAATGGGAAGAAAGGAAGGGAAACCAATACACTGCCTCTTCCAATCTCAGGTTTTGCATAACCCAAATGACAGGACTCAACAGTGAGCTACTTACTGAAATCTCAGGTCAAGTAGGAAAAGGAGAAAAAGAAATCAATTCATTGTCCCTTTCCCCAAACTCAGGTTTTATACAAAATGAACATAACATCCTATCTCAGGTTTTGCAAATTAACCCACAACCAAAACTCAGTTCAATGCATTTAACATTCCAACCAACCCACATGCCAATTCTTATAACACACCATACCATTTCAAATCTTGAATGAACATACTTAGCTAACATGATAGGTAATATGGGGGATCAAATTTAGTTAAAAAACACAGCAGAACAATGGATTAAATAGGTTGGAAAATTAACAGGAATGCAGTATCAGCCATGTATCAGTGAACAGTCATTTGAACCTATCTTCGAGCCAAAACACCACCTTAACACAAACAAATATGTAACCCTATATAAACAGGGATTAAACATGGTATTTAGGATCCAAACCATCATTAAAACATAATTTAAGAACATTTAAAAATGATTAAATAATAGAAACCAACTCTAGAACACTCGACTACACAGTGTGTCCCCGTGCACACATAATTTTGTGTCCGACACAACACGAGAGCATCTCAGATTTGGAGGGACTCATGTCAGTCGTTGCCCCTTGGCCCACGCCAAGTGGCATGACCTGAGTCGCCGTGTCCATCGAGGAATCCACCCCGAGAGGCAGGACACGCTGCCTGTACGCGCGAACGCACGCACCCTCGTGTGCACGTGTCCAGAACGACACGATGCGACACAGGAACCACCTCAGTGTCCCAAAAACGTGTAAGCGACGACAAAACAATGATTCCTATTCAAACACAAAATCAAAATCAATACAAAATGCTCATTGAGGCATTTTGTCAAACACCTAAGACTAGTGACTGATACGTGTCCGATACGGACACGTACACTGCTCAAACCCTAGGGTTACCTATTCCAACAGCTGGGTTATGCCTATGGGTCCCTAGATTTGGAATAATAACAGAGTTTCATTGAGTAATAGAGAAATTACCTATGGTTGCACAATCCTCAAAAAGACTCAATAGAGAATGGTTCTCCAAGCTCTAAAACTCCCTCAAATTGTTGTCTTCCTGCAAACAAATTATACCAGCAGCAAGAGGGTGGGTTTTAGGTCCTAATGAAATTGGTTTGAGGGAAAAAGGAATTAAATTGGATTTTTAATGAATTTTGGAAGATGGAACTCACCTCTTTCCTTAGAACTTTTGAAAGAACCTTAAAAGAGGCTAGCCCTAAAAACTAGGAGGGACTTTATAGTGGGAGAATCCCTAGGTTTAACCTAGGTGGCCGGCCATGATGGGTGTGGTTGGGGTTTGAGCTAGGTTTAGCTAGTCCAATCAAGTTTAGTCACAAAATGGCTTGTGAAACCACAAGCCATTTATCAAAATACTTGATTCCTAAATTCCTAATTAATATTCTAATGAATCAATAACTACTAACTTAAGTCATATTAGGTTAGACTAGAGTCACTTGACCTAACTAAGCCCAACTAACTAGGGTTAGTTCCTAGGTTGGTCTACATGAGTCAAAACTAGTCAAAAATCAAACTAGTCCAAATAAATCCAAAATAATTCCTAAAAATTCCCATAAATTCTAATTAATACTAATAAATTTAATTTACCCCAAAAATAACAAATTTACCCTCAAACTAGAAATGTGGTAGTGACAAATCTACCCTCCTTAAAAAAAATGTCCTCGAAATTGAAAGGCGAAATGCAACTGATGAGAAGGATAGAAAGTATACCTCACGGTCCAAAAAGATAGGGGTACCGCTCGCGCATCTCATCCTCCCGCTCCCAGGTAGACTCTCCTGTAGAATGATGCCTCCATGCGACGCGTACCAAGGGTATCACCTGGTTCCTCAAAACCTTCTCCCGTCGATCCAGAATCTCTACTGGCTGCTCTGGATAGCTGAGAGAAGGCCCCACGCCAATCTCCGAATGATCGAGCACATGGCTAGGGTCAGCCACGTACCGTCTCAACTATGACACATGAAATATGTTGTGGACCCCCACAAGTGCAGGCGGCAAGTCTAGCCTGTAAGCGACGTCACCGACTCTCCCGCTGATAACGAAAGGGCCGATGAAGCACGGGCTAAGCTTTCCTCCTCCACCAAAACGTATCGTACCACGAGTCGGAGATATCCTCAAGAAAACCTGGTCTCCGACCTAATCACAAGCAAGGTCTCAATTATATAAATAACAAACATGATCAAAATCACAAACAACAACCTAAATCTAATTCTACTCTAATCTGTACCTCAAACTCCAAGGGCCTCCGGTGGCTATCGGCCCAGTGTCGATGTCTGTCCTGCGCCACGCGAAATTTGTCCCTGATGAGCTTCACCTTCTCGGCCGCATCCACAATCATCTCTGGCCCCAGCAAAGCTCGCTCACCAACATCATCCCAGGATAAGGGTGTACGACACCTACGCCCGTACAGAGCCTCGAAAGGTGACATCTCGATGCTGGCCTGGCAACTATTATTATAGGCAAACTCCACCAAATGAAGATGATCCTCCCAGGAACCTCCAAAGTCCAGAACGCACGTCCGCAGCATATCCTCAAGGGTCTGAATAGTCCGCTCTGACTGTCCGTCCGTCTGGGGGTGGTATGCAGTACTGAACTTGAGCTGAGTGCCCAAGCTGGTCCGCAGACTCCTCCAGAAATGGGAAGTAAAACGGCTATCCCGATCTGAGACGATGCTGACCGGAACTCCGTGGATCCTGACTATCTACCGCATATACATCTCCGCCAGCCTCTCTGTAGACGTACCCACCTTGAATGGCAAGAAGTGGGCCGATTTGGTCAACGTATCAACGATGACCCAAATCGCGTCTTTCCCTTCCGGAGTATGCGGCAATCCTGAAATGAAGTCCATCGTGATATGCTCCCATTTCCACTCGGGAATGGACAGCGGCTGCAACAATCTACCGGGCCTCTGTCTCTCTGCCTTGACCTGCTGACAGACCAAGCACCTAGCTACAAAGTGGGACACCTCCCGCTTCATCCCTGACCACCATACGTGCTCCCGCAGATCTCGGTACATCTTGTTGGCACCCGGGTGTATAGAGTACTGAGATCTGTGGGCCTCCTGCATAATCTGCTCTCTGAGCTCCCCGCTAGGCACACATAACCTGGCACCGTGCCTCAGGGCACCATCCGCTGCAAGTGAGAACTCAGGATCCCCCACTCCTATACTGATCTGCTCTCTGATACTCTGCAAAGCCAAATCCTCGAACTGGGCCGCCTTGATCCTGTCTACCAAGTCTGACTGAATCTGCATCCCCCATAGCTGCATCTGCACTCCCGGCACGATCACCTCAATCCCAAGGCTCTCCAAGTCGGCAAGCAAATGTCGATCCATAGTCAAACACATGGCTGTCGGATACCTACTCAAGGCATCGGCAACCACGTTGGCCTTCCCTGGATGATACTGAAGTAGGATGTCAAAATCCTTCATCAACTCCAACCATCTTCGCTGTCTCATGTTCAACTCCTTCTGAGTGAACACATACACTTGTATAACCCACACATCCCATGTAGGTATCTAGACTAGATACCCAAAATACACAACCACCAATTACATATATATATATATATATATATATATATATATATATATATACATTACCTCTATATATATTATCCATAGCAAATAATCACATAGAGAAAATAGGATACCATAGAGAGGGAAGCAGAAATGTGTGTGTGGGTGTATGATATTAGAGACATGACAATGAACATTGTGTGTGCATTGGAAGACAGTAAAAGAAAGAAAAGGAATTCAGTTAATAATTTAAATCAAAACCTCCTCCCCAATCTCAGTTCACAATGAACCCAGAAAACAGTTTACAATTAAAAGAAGGGTTTTTAAAAACACTAGTGGTTGGGAATCATTGTCATAAGAAAACAGTGTACCAAACAACAGTTAAACAGTACTGTAGAAGCATGGAAAATATTAGAATAATGATCCATGGCTCTGATTAAGAAGCTTATGCGGCCCACCCAGGAGCGGCCCTATGCGGTTCAAAGAAGACTCTCAATCGCATGCGGCTCGGGAGCGTATGCGGTTCAGCAAGGCATATGCGGCTCGATGGCGCCATGTGTGATCTTTCCTTACAGCTGGTCGTTTGAGGAGTGGCCTCATTTATTGCTCCAGCACGATTCACTGTGGCGGCCCTGACATAAAGTTTCATAATGGCCTTGCCATAATGACTGACTCGTCGGGAAAAGAAGAAAATCTCTGACCAAATCCGTCAGAAGTCCCAGATTGCCACGTGGCAATCA
>JANAVB010037296.1:30000-86203 GCA_029216955.1 Iris pallida | reverse complement strand
AGCACTTAGTTCTTCCTGTGAATTCTGAGTCTGACTTTCTCTTCTGTCCTTACAGTTAACATGTTTGTCCTGGAACTTGGCGGTATCCCTTTCGGCTCTGCTTGCCACGTCCTCAGCACAAGCCTCATAACCAACATGGTCAGCAATATTCAGGCCAAGATCAGTCATGACCAACCTACGGAATGGACGATCGCCATAATTGAACAGGACAAAACCTTTCTGAAGCAGATGATTAATGATGAGAAACTCTTGCTCGGAGGGATACGCCGTTTGAAAAAGCTATACTTCCTATTCAGTCAGTGTCGGATTCGAGGATGACGAGACGATATGTCTAGAGGACCCTCTGGTAGTTAAGTTAAATGACCAAAGAATAGGGTTGTCGTCGATGAAGCGCCAATACCCTCTGTCAGCGTTTGTTGATCTGGCTGTGCAGAGGCAGATAAAATGGGACCTGACCCCTGAACTGCATGGGGTTATTTCTGGCATGATCTAATTCAATTCTGGTGACTGAAAGAAGTACACGTTCAAGTGTATCAAGGGTTCCATGTCCTACTTCATGAGGGGGCTGCACCCTAGTGTCATAATGAACGATGTCCCGACTGATCTTTACCCCTATGCGGCTGAGACTCTCTCCAACTTGATGCTGTCAAAGAAGGAGTCGTACCCGGAAGGAAAGCTGCGGATGAAAGGTTGGAGGTATTCTGTCCCATTCTGGAGTAACCTTACTGGATGGGTGCTCTCGACTTACGAGGCCACCCAAAAAGTTGCGGTCTTCTTTATGCCGTTAGAGCCACCCAATATGGCATTAAGGTTAACTGGCCAATGTTTATCTCCTTGGCGAGTTGTACAACTATCACACGTGCACCTTCTTTACTCCGGGTGGGGAGATGGGTTTGGCTCTTCACAAGATACAGGCAATATCCAAACTTTCCTGGGGAACGGAGCCATACGCAGAATACGTCCCCTGTGATGCAGAGCTCTTGGATTTGGAGAAGAAAAACTCCGAGATGATGGAGGTGTACAAAGAGTTACTCTGTCACTTTTTTATTTGTCACCAGATTACGAAGAAGGGTAAAACTGAGGGGTCCCTTCCGCATACGAGGGCCTGGACTAACTACGTTTTCACCAGAGAAGAGGGGACGGCCCAGTCTCCTTCTCGTCTTGCAAGCCCTTGATGAGCTCTGAGGTATAGCAATTGATGGCAGATCACGGAGCTGTGTATGCCGAGGATAGTGATGATCCTGAGGAAAACTCCTCGATTTATCATTTTTTCAGGCAGGCCGAGTTTAAGATGTCAGAAAAGGCTGTGCTTGCTGCTTTCCTAATGATATGGCTTCGTGATTGCATAGTCCCCGGTGGTTCGGGGTCCATTGAGAGAATAAGCCGGGGTATGATACTTTCGGATGTAAAGCTGGCCTTTGGAAGCCAAGTTGCTCTACTTCCAGCGATGGTCTGCGCCATCCAACGGGGTTTGCGACATTTTGTCGTGAATGCGATAACGTCCGATGGCAGAAAGGACTTTACTAGGATTGAGTTTCCCTTTCACTATCTGATGGGATGGCTGGTGCTGCATTGTCCCAGATTGATGAATGCCGGGCTGATGGCAGACTCTTTGGTGGGGGATGCCTTCCTTTTGAGATTCAGAGATACAGATTAGACCATTACAGGGTGCCTGTTTGCAGGAGGGCTTTGAGTTTTTGCAGAACTATGAATTCTTCAGAGTATCGCCTCCGTCTGGCAGTGGTCGCACAGAAGACACCCTATTAGATGAGGGAGCACTCACTACTAGCCTTCCTATTGGGGCGTTTCGTTGGCTCCAATCCATTAGGCCTTCCCATCTGGTGTTCAGGAATAGGAACCACACTTTCCTGGAACCTTATTTGTCGAGCCGCTTTTTACGACAATTCGCTACAGCCAGCTTCTCTTGGACAATCCCAGTCCTCATCTCCAGTCGGAAGGGAGTCTGATTGGCTGGGCACGTGCCTGGGGCTATGTCACGACCCACTTCGAATAATTGGACACGAGTCGGACACGCCCAGCCTTCGTCGTTGGACACGACGAAGTAAGTTGTACAAAACTGGAAAAATCTTACCAGATAATCATAAATGTATATAATCACAGCATCTAAAAAAACATATCCCAGAATGATCACCATAATCCACAATTCTATGTATATAAATGTACGAGTCAACAAGAATAAAATACTATGAATTCTAAAATAATATCTAAGAGTAAAGCTAACAGTCTAAACCTGAAACCTCAAGCTAAGTCATGACCCATCCTGCTCAGCTAAGATCCCGGGCTCTGGCCCATATGATAGAGATATCCTGCAAGTATACCTGCAACATATCCAGTCAGGAGCAAGAAAAGTACAGTTCTAGGTAATGAACAAGAACATGATATGAAAATGAGTACAGGAGAACATGAACTATAAAGTACAGGAAAAAACTTGAAGGTACATGAATGTAAGTATAGGAAATAAAGTACAGGAATGTAAAGTACAGGAATATAACTATGCACCTGAAGTACAAGACCTGACAAGTGCACCATGTTTGAAATACAACTAGCTTATGTGACCGGCTGGGGATAAGCACACGAAAGCACATGAAAGTACATGAATGGTACGACTTAGGGCTCGCGTACACGATGCGAGGCCTAAGCTAAGCACATGAGTATAGTAACCGGGATTGGACACATGGCTAGTGTATTTCCCCACCCGACACAAGTAAGTACAAGAAAGGAGTACAGGAGTACATGATATTGTGTCATGACATGTCACAAGAAAGAGTACAAGAATGTAAATGCACAAAACCATAGAAAAGTACTTGCCTTGCTCCAGGAAGGTACGGGTAATGAGTAGTAAATCTGAGTCCTCCTGAATGATATAAGTTGGGTTAGGTTCTAAACAATTTGTTTCCTATTAAACTCTTTAAGTAATATCCTGATTTAACTATATACTTACTATTTATCTATCTACAGATATCAATAGTTAATCCTATAGAACTAGTTAATAAACTAGCTAATCATTAGATTATAGTAAAATATTATACTAGAATTTTACATAAATGGGTTAACAAAGTATTTACAAGGAAAATAGTTCACTTGAGTTACTCCTCAAATATATATTTAACTACTCTCAAATAAAGAATGAAAGAATAGTACAACTATGAGGTAACAACATTATGCTTATAGCCTATCCTTACACTAGGTTCAGCCCAAAATAGAAAACTGCATCAATTCTTATGTTACCAAATGGAATATTCAGAGTCATACTTAAACTAGGCCAACTTGAGCCCATCAATAGCCAAAACCAACAAGCTATAGACTACTAGCTCCATCATACAGAACCCACGAAATGGAGTTAAGGTTCAGAAGTAACATCAGGATACAATTCTTATTGTAGTCATACACATGTACCTATGAAGACATGAACCAAACCACCAATAATTTATTCCAGCAACCTATTCCCCGAAAGGAATATATACGAACCATATACAGACTTAAATTAGGTAACAAAACCCCATCAACTCAAAACTTAAATGTAAAATGGTCATTCTATAACCTACAACAGAACACCCATACCCAGTATAAATCCAAACCAAGAATTGAATATGTCAGTACAATTAAACAACTGAACCTCAACAATGTATATATACCCAAAATTAGCTCAACCCCAATAAATGTAAACTTATCTAATCAAATATACAATTCTACCATGCAACTGGCACCATACTGAGTTCGGGTGACTTGCAACCCTCATAACTCCCTGCAGACTCTAAGCTAAACACACAGAGCAACAAGCTAGTCGACTGCTCCTACCATCATATAATTGGCAACTCCAATCACAGAAAACCCAGAACCACACACACACACCAACTGAATATACATTCAAAATCACAAAATTAAAATAAGACTCTCGCCTTCCTTGCTAATCCCAGCCCTGATACGTACATACGTCTCGAATACGATCTGCATCTGGACTCGAACAGAAAGATGCACTACAGCCGGACATGAGCAAGCTGGACCCGAACAAGATATAGATATGTCACACACAGGCCTGCACTCCATGTCTGACCCCACAAACTAGAATCAAAACATGCAAAACTTTGACATTCGAAAAATAGAATGTTACCTGGGTGTTCTGATTCGTTCTGGAGCAAAGTCCCAACCCCAAAGTGTCAGATACGACCCCGCCGTATCCAATTGGTGATCTCGAGTCCTGTTCAGGCATTGTGTCGTGCAGTTCCAGAGCAAAAAAAATAAGAAAATAACTCAGATCCAAACACAGAAGATTCTATTGAAAGAGCCACAATCGCAAATTGATCGATCGGATCAAAACGTATCTAAAATAGAAATAAGAGAAGAGAAAGGAGAACTCATCGCCAAGATTGAAGTAGATCGTTCGTCGTCATCGCTGATCGAAGTCGTGTGCCAACAAGAAGGTCTGGTCGTCGGAGATGAACGTTATGTCGTCGGGATGATGATCGACCTGGCTTTGGGGAGTAGACGTTGCTCGACAAGGCGGACTGTGTTGTTGACGGAGGAGATCCACCGCGAGGTACTCCATCCGCCTGCACCGTGGAGGAAGCCGGTCCTAGCTGCGGTGAAAGAGCCGCTAGGAAGTGAGCTGCCTCGTCGAAAAATACGTTGCCTCTGGCCGTCCATCGAAAGGAGTCGGCCTCGCAGTTACTTCGAGGAGATGCTGCCGTTGATCGCCGGAGATCAGCGAACGCAGCCGCTACCGATAGCTAGGGTAGGTCTCCGATCGGTTGCGGAAAAGGAGAACTCAGAAAAATATCGAGAAGTGAGGAGTCTCTCTCCTCGTTGGGTTTTTACAAGGAAAGGAAGTGTAATTTACACAAAACCCCTCCCACAAACGGCTTTTATGCAATAAAACCCTTTCCCTCTGGACAATTTACACATCAGCCTCTCCGCAAATAATTTAATGCAAGAAACCCCTCTGCCTTTTCATAAATTGAAGTATTTCAGGAAAATTAGTTATAACATTTCAAATATGAGTGGGGGCCACTCAAATTAGTTGTAACCAACTTGAAAATTAGAAAATATTCCTGCTCCAAATTCTTTCCCTCCAAATATTCATGAAGCGTATATTTATAGGAAAAAAATGAAGTATTATTATTAAAAATTTAAATTCCACTAAAATGGGAAAAGTGGAGTTATAAATCTCTCCCCCTTGAAAAATTTTGTCCTCGAAATTCGAAGACCCACAAAATAAATCTCAAATCACAAAGTGTTCAAACACAAATCATTTATTGAAAAATAGAATTTTTGAACACATGAATACAATCAAGCAAACAAGCTAGGATAGCGCTCTCACATCTCGTCTTCGCACTCCCATGTGGACTCTCCCGGAGGTGGTGTCTCCACATGACGCGGACAAGTGGAATAGTCTTATTTTGCAATTGTTTCTCCCTCCTATCCAAGATCTCCACTGGCTGCTCCTCGTAGGTCAAGCTCGGACCCACATCTAGCTCTGAATAGTCCACCACATGGCTCGAATCTGGAATGTAGCGTCGGAGCTGGAACACTTGGAAAACATCATGCACTCCCTCCAAGCTGGCTAGAAGTGCTAGTCGATATGCCACCTTGCCAATCCGTGCTGTCACGTCGAAGGGCCTGATGTACCTCGGACTTGAGCTTCCCACCTCTGCAGAAACGAATAATGCCCATGATTGGTGAGATCTTCAGGAATACCCTATCTCCAACCGCGAACTCCCGTGGCCGTCTGCTGCTGTCCGTCTAGTGCTTCTGTCGATCCTGTGCAACTCTGCGATGCCCTGAGCCTTGAGGCCCAGTATTATAATTACACAAGAAGTTGAAATAACATGATCTAACGACAATCAAGAATCAAATAGGCACGAGATAGAATGAAGTTTTAATTACAACTTAGAGGAACAAAATCATGAAGATACAACTATTAAGTATGATCAAAAATTGATAGTTTAATACAAGTGGACTAAGACAAGTTAGGAAAATCATGGTCAGATGGACATGATTTAAGATCGAAGTTTAGACAAGACACAAACGAAGTATGGAATTAAACTCTGGCAATGTATAATTTTGAAGAATTCAATGATCTAACGATAAAATGCTAAAGGGAAGTTAGCAAGAGTTGATTGAGGAAATGTACGAAATACTCAGGAGATACAGTATCAAATCAGGATAAACGTGCAAGGATCTGTGATTTTCAAAAACTAATAATCATATGGAAAAGAAATATAATTTCCATGATACCCGAGAACATATAGGTATTTGAAATCACTTTGCTTAGAATCCCTACCCCGCCAGTATATATCTGACCGCAGTGGACTTTCGGCTCTATGACTCAAATAATAACATGTCACCGAATACTCTGTCAACCATATCCATTTTCCAACAATCATTGTCGAAACCACCCAAGATATCAAAGGTATGAAAAAGTCTCATTAATACTCGAAAACATATGAATGTCTGAAATCACTTCAACTTAGAGTTCCTCCGCCCGCCAGTGCGCTGCTGGCTGCAGTGAACTTTCGTTCTCCGTAATCCAGATAACGCTACAGCGCGCAACTGTCACGCCTAGTAGGTCATCGAATAGTCTTTCAATTTTATCCATAGAAAATTTCAAGGAATCAAAATGAGTTTCAATAGTCCAAGTCAAGAAAATGGTGAGGTTATCTGACTATTAGAATACAAGGGTTTATTAGGTACTAAGAGACGACAAGGGATCCAATCAGTGAGTACAAAAGGGCAACCATAAAGATTTAAAATTTCAGACAGGGAGCGAAGTTTTAAATTATGACAAAATTTCAACTGATATCTGGAATGGTAACAAGATTCCATATATGGGACATTATCCTGAAGGGATAACAGAGTCTCGAAGGATGAACTGAAGTAAGGTATCAGATAGGAGACAAGTTTCAAAATAAGAAATAAATCCCGTACTGGAAACAAGTTTCAATAAAATCTCGAATAGCAATTAAATCTCGAGAAAAAACTTGAATTGAAAACGAATTCTCCAACAAGGTATATAGTAAAAAATAGAAAATCAATTATTAACAAAGTTGTGAATAAGGAGCAAATTCTCGAATAGAAACTCTCAACGAGGAAACAAGATTTTGAATAGGGAACACGGTCTCAACGAGTCGTGAGTCGGAACTGAAGTTTCAAAGTCTTGAAAATATTGAATATGAGACTAAATCACGAACAAAACAAAGTCTCGAAATAATGACCAAAACCTTGTTCATAGTCAATGTATAACAAAATCTCGAATGACAACAAAATCTCGAAAAAACATTTCAACAGGAATAAGTCTTAGATAGGGAATCAACATCCACAAAGCCGCGAATAAGAAGCGAAATCTTGAACCGAATCTCGAACAGGAAGCAAGGTTACGAACAGTGATTTAGAAAACAGGATATCAATTAGCAAACAAGAAACAGGTATCGAACCATGATTATGAAACAAATAGAACTTCAAATAGGAAACAAGGTCGAACAAGGTTGTGAACAGAAATAATTTCTTGAATAGGAACAAGTCTCAAATAATAAACAAAATCTCATAGGAAATGAGCCAAAATTTAAAATAGAAAACAAAATCTTCAAACGCTGTCTCGAATAGGGACTAAATCTCAAGCAAGTGTCAAGATAGGAGTGAAGGTTTAAATAATGTTTTGATTGGAAATAAGTTTCAAAACGAAATTTTGGATAGAAATAAAATCTCGAATAGCACAGGGTCCGAATAGGAAATTTTCCAATAGAAGCAAAAACAAAGCCATAAATAATGAATATGAAACAGGGTATCAAATAGTGGATTCCAAACAATTATCGAATTGTGGATCTGGAACAAGTTTACCGAATAGGAAACAATATCGCGTAATAAGTTTCGAATATCCACCAAGGTTCCAAAATAGAAAACAAGAAGTTCCAAGAAATGGTCTAGATGCTAAAAGAATTTTAAGAAAAAACTGGATTACTAATCAAGATACATGATTTTTTCCAACCATGCAAAAAAAATCTTTTGTCTTCATTCTATCTTCAGTATTCCTCCGGGACGAAATCTCTCTAATCTTCTTCAACTTTTCTGACATAGACTGATCCTGGCGGTAATACTCCATGTGATTGCAGAATCTGGAGAGGTGGGTCCCCTCGCTATAGTCCTGATGCTCCTCGTGCTTGTCTTTGGGCAGTGTGATCAACGGTCTCTGGGCAATCTTTGACTTTATGGGCAGGCGATCCGTAGTACAAGCATAGCCTCGGTCTCTTGCGGCACTCATCGTAATGGTGTCCTGGGCGACGATAGAAAGCGCAACTGGTCATTGTCTGAATCTGATGATGCGGCTGAAGAAGCGATGTCCGAGTATGGCAACGCTTTGCGGGTTCACGATAGTTGTTGTCTTCGTCATAAGTTTGTATGTCTCTCATGTGCTTCAACTTCCCGTCTCGTTCCATTATCTGTGTTATATTCTGGGTCTCCTGGCTAGTGGCTTCAGTCTTCAGAGGAGTCGGATCCTCCAAGTCTTAGATAATCTTCAATGGCGGCTCCAGGTTCTCGATCTGCTCCTTGGTGCAAGATATGCGCTCGGTGTCAGGGAAGCCCAAAGATTCGAGAGTCTGGAAATCAGAAGTCCTTCCTGGGTTGGAGAATGTATCCATAAGTCTGACTTGGAAAAGATGGCATGCTTTCTCTTATTGTCAAGGGACTCTTCAAACGTCTCCGTCATCTACTTACTACCCATGGGAATAGTAGAGTGGTAGAAGGTAGTGGAAGCTCGAAAGCGTCAAGTGCAGGTGAATCGACGGTTCTGATATTTGCGTGTCTGAATCGTCTGAAAATAAAAAACTGTTAAAATGTCCTAAACCTAAAATAACAAGTGTTTATAGATATCAATATACCTGATATACCTAATATACCATTATTTCCCAATTTTTCTATGTTGTGATCAAGTTTCCCTAGTGTAATCAAGTCCCCCAATAGTACTCTAATACCTAGGTACCATTAGGATGGACCTGCATGGGCCACCAGTAAAAATATGTCACGATCCGCTCCGAATAATCGGACACGAGTCGGATACGCCCTGCCTTCGTCGTTGGACACGACGAAGTAAGCTGTACCAAACTAGGGAAATCTAACCAGATAATCATAAATGTATATAATCACATCATCTAAAAAAGGTATCCCAGAATGATCACCATAATCCACAATTCTATGTATATAAATGTACGAGTCATCAAGAATGAAATGTACTATGAATTCTAAAACAATATCTAAGAGTAAAGCTAACGGTCTAAACCTGAAACCTCAAGCTAAATCATGACCCATCCTGCTCAGCTAAGATCCTGGGCTCTGGCCCATATGATAAAATGATATCTTTCAAGTATACCTGCAACATATCCAGTCAGGAGCGAAGCAAAGTACAGTTCTAGGTAATGAACAAGAATATGATATGAAAATGAGTACAGGAGAACATGAACTATAAAGTACAGGAAAGAACATGAAGGTACATGAATGTAAGTACAGAAAATAAAGTACAGGAATGTAAATACATGAATGTAACTATGCACCTGAAGTACAAGACCTGATAAGTGCACCATGTTTGAAATACAACTTGCTCATGTGACCGGCTGGGGCTAAGCACATGAAAGTACATGAATGGTACAACTTAGGGCCCGCGTGCACGATACGAGGCCTAAGCTAGGCACATGAGTATAGTAACCGGGATTGGTCATATGGCTAGTGTATTTCCTCACCCGACATAAGTAAGTACAAGAACAGGAGTACAGGAGTACATGATATCGTGTCATGACGTGTCACAAGAAAGAGTACAAGAATGTAAATGCACAAAACCATAGAAAAGTACTTGCCTTGCTCTAGGAAGGTACGGATAATGAGTAGTAAATCTGAGTCCTCCTGAATGAAATAAGTTGGGTTAGGGTCCTAAACAATATGTTTCCTATTAAACTCTTTAAGTAATATCCTGATTTAACTATATACTTGCTATTTATCTATCTATAGATATCAATAGTTAACCCTATAGAACTAGTTAATAAACTAGCTAATCATTAGATTATAGTAAAATATTATACTAGAATTTTACATAAATGGGTTAACAAAGTATTTACAAGGAAAATAGTTCACTTGAGTTACTCCTCAAATATATATTTAACTACTCTCAAATAAAGAATGAAAGAATAGTACAACTATGAGGTAACAACATTATGCTTAGAGCCTATCCTTACAATAGGTTCAGCCCAAAATAGAAAACTGCATTAATTTTTATGTTACCAAATGGAATATTTAGAGTCATACTTAAACTAGGCCAACTTGAGCCCAACAATAGCCAAAACCAACAAGCTATAGACTACTAGCTCCATCATACAGAACCCGCAAAATGGAGTTAAGGTTCAGAAGTAACATCAGGATACAATTCTTATTGTAGTCATACACCTGTACCTATGAAGACATGAACCAAACCACCAATAATTTATTCCAGCAACCTATTCCCCGAAAGGATTATATATACGAACCATATACAAACTTAAATTAAGTAACAAAACCCCATCAACTCAAAACTTAAATACAAAATGGTCATTCTATAACCTACAACAGAATACCCACACCCGGTATAAATCCAAACCAAGAATTGAAGATATGTCAGTACAATTAAACAACTGAACCTCAACAATATATATATACCCAAAATTAGCTCAACCCCAATAAATGCAAACTTATCTAATCAAATATACAATTCTACCATGCAACTGGTACCATACTGAGTTCGGGTGACTTGCAACCCTCTCATAACTCCCTGCAGACTCTAAGCTAAACACATAGTGCAACAAGCTAGTCGACTGCTCCTACCATCACACAATTGGCAACTCTAATCACAGAAAACCCAGAACCACACACACACACCAACTGAATATACATTCAAAATAACAAAATTAAAATAAGACTCCCGCCTTCCTTGCTAATCCCAGCCCTGACACGTACATACGTCTCGAACACGATCTGCATCTGGACTCGAACAGAAAGAGCACTACAGTCGGACACGAGCAAGCTGGACACGAACAAGATACACATATGTCACACACAGGCCTGTACTCCACGCCCGACCCCACAAACTAGAATCGAAACATGCAAAACTTCGATATTAGAGAAAATAGAATGTTACCTGGGTGTTTCGATTCGTTCTGGAGCGAAGTCCCAATCCCACAGTGTCAGACACGACCCTGCCGTATCCAATTGGTGATCTCGAGTCCTGTTCAGGCATTGTGTCAAACAGTTCCAGAGCAAAGAAAACAAGAAAATAACTCAGATCCAAACACAGAAGATTCTATTGAAAGAGCCACAATCGCAAATTGATCGATCGATCCGATTGATCGATCGGATCAAAACGTATCCAAAATAGAAACAAGAAAAGAGAGAGGAGAACTCACCGTCGAGATTAAAGTAGATCGGTCGTCGTCATCGCTGATCGAAGTCGTATGCCAACAAGAAGGTCTAGTCGCTGGAGATGAACGCTATGTCGTCGGAACGATGATCGACCTGACGTTGGGGAGTAGACGTTGCTCGACAAGGCGGACTGTGTTGTTGAAGGAGGAGATGAAGTCACCGTGAGGTACTTCGTCCGTCTGCACCGTGGAGGAAGCCAGTCCTAGCTGCGGTGGAGGAGCAGCTAGGAAGTGAGCTGCTTCGCCAAAAAATGCATCGCCGCTGGCCGTCGATCGGAAGGAGTCGGCCTCACAGTTGCTTCAAGGAGATGCTGCCGTTGATCGCCGGAGATCAGCGAACGCAGCCTCTGTCGATAGCTAGGGTTAGGTCTCCGATCAGTTAGAGAAAAGGGGAACTCAGAAAAATATCGAGAAGTGAGGAGTCTCTCTCCTCAGTTGGGTTTTTATAAGGAAAGGAAGTGTAATTTACACAAAACCCCTCCCACAAATGGCTTTTATGCAATAAAACCCTCCCCCTCTGGACAATTTACACATCAGCCTCTCCGCAAATAATTTAATACAAGAAACCCATCTGCCTTTTCATAAATTGAAGTATTTCAGGAAAATTAGTTTTAACATTTCAAATATGAGTGGGGGCCACTCAAATTAGTTGTAACCAACTTGAAAATTAGAAAATATTCCTGCTCCAAATTCTTTCCCTCCAAAATATTCATGAAACATATATTTATAGGAAAAAGAAAATGAAGTATTATTATTAAAAATTTAAATTCCACTAAAATGGGAAAAGTGGAGTTACAGGCTACTACAATCCTGGATGTATGGGGGTAGTTTTTACCTTGCCAAAAGATAAACCTGACACCGACATACTCTTTGCTGCTGCTAAGTTCTATATTCAGGTCAATACCCTTCCTTCTCGGTATGACCATGAGCAGAGTTATATATCAGGGACTAGGTTTGCCCCTACTCTTGCTGATATAGACGAGTGCGTGCCATGGGGGATAACAGAAAGGGAGGCGTCGCTCCCACAGTTGAACCGGCTGCAGTACCGCAGCAGAGAGTTGTTGTTGAGGAGCCTATCATTGCAGTGCCTCGGAGAGAGGATACTGAAGAACCTCTTCCTGATATTCCTCATAAGAGGAAAGCTTCCACCGAGCTGGTTCTACGACCCAAAAGGAAGAAAGTAGTTGTTTCCCAGGGGAGGAAGAAGGCCGCGGACGTGAGTGCCGGCTCGCCTCCTTCCAGAAGATCTTCTCGGTAGATGGCGTTGTAGGCCGTTACCATTCAGGAGGTAGATCCCTTTCTAGACTCCATAGCCGTTCTGGTCAAGCCTTTAGAAGCTTTCTCATCCTTGCGTTTGTCTTTCGCACAGGACCCTAAAGTTGTAGCTGAGGCAGGTGCCTCCTTGTCTGCGGAGGTGGACGTGACGATACTGTCCCCTGCTCTTCCCCGACCGATGGATGAAGGCGGGTCTTCTTCAGCCGTAAGATTTGAGCGACGAGATGATCAGGGCGAAGGCCCAGACCATGACGGCAATCGAAAGATCAGTCCCTCCTATGACATTTCTTTGGGGGATATGTCTGCGATAGAAGCTGTGATGAGGGACTTGGATGAAAATCAAGTCCAATCGGCTCATCCTTCTACGGGTACGTTATCTTTGCACCTCTCTTCGGATGAGATTTTTTGACTTCAATTTTACGTGCTCCTCATGAGGCTGACCACAATTGTATATTCCCTTGTAGACAAGGAGAAGGGACCACTCGTGAAGATAGTCCCAGGCATTGGAGGAGAAACAGAGGTTGTTCTCGGCTCCTCTGAATTTGCTGGTGCTGAGGGAGTTGTTAGTGAGCCGGCATCGGCCGCAGGAGGAGAGGTTGAACAGCCTACTGAGGGGGCTGTTGCTGAATCTGCTCCCGTTCCAGCTGGAATTACGGAAGATACCAGGCCTGATGTCGCTCGGGGCCTTGCTATTGTTGTTCCTGAATAGCCTGGGCCTGCTCTCGGTTTCCTTGAAGCCAAGACTGATGACGTAGCCCAGGTTGGCGCTGAGCATGTCGAAGGTACAAAATTGTAACTCTTTCGCATTTCTCTTTTTTTGGTTACTAATGTATATATTATTTTCTTGTCAGGTTCGGCTTCTTGTCAGGTATCCCTTCCTGGAGTGGAAGAAACTCTCCAAACATCCTTCCCGACGACCTCCACAGAAGACGATGAGATGGCCCAGGAAGTCGTCAAAGCTTTCTACTCTGTGCTAAAAGTAAAGCTTCATGGAGTCCTGAATCGGAATGCTGCCTTTGGCCCTGTGAAGGCTGTTGCTGAATGCCAAGTGGCGGCCCTTGAGAGCATTGCCGGCTATGAGGTGCAGGCTAATACTCTGAGAAAAGTTCTGAATGATCTGGAGGGTCAGGTGGCCAGATTTTGGGATGCCAAACAACGGAGCCCAACATCGCTATTTCGTACGAAAGATGAGGCTTTGATCACGGCTCTCACAGAGGAGAAGGCCACTTTCTAGGCGAGGAAGGATGCCCTCGTCAAGAGATCAACGAGGCTGATCAGTATGGTCAGTTCAACGCTGCAAGTGAGGCACGTGCTGCTTCGAAGAATAAACTGGCTGTACAGATTATCGAGAAGTATAATCACATCGTGCAGATCTAAAATGAGATTGCGCAACTGAAAGCCAACTTGAGGACAGCAACGTCTGAGCAGGAGGACTACTTGGCTCAGGTTGCCATGACTGCGACCACTTCTGCCCATTTAAAAGAACAGCTGATGAAGTTGGAAGGAGAGCACATGAGTCTGATCCTTTTCGAGGATGAAGCTACTCGTCAAAAAGAGGCGTGCCGTCGAGCTACCGCGAAGTCTGAAGCCAAAATCGTAGCTCTAAGGGATAATATCAATCGACTATGTATCCCTTAGATTTTTTGTTTGTGACTGTTTCTTCTAGCCGTCAAGGCTCTTGTATCCCTTTTTTCTGTCTAAATAAGGAATAAAGAATCTTTTGGTTTTTACACTTCATGAATGTGGTTTTGTGAAATATCGAAACTAGAGGTAATGTGGACGTAGAAGGATATTTTTGGTGGATATTCTGCTGGAGAATTTGATGTGGACTCATTATCCGTTTTATATTCAAGTTTTTTTTAATATAGATAATAAGTTGAACAAAGCTGCTAATAGAGGTAATATGGACGTAATAGCAGATGATGTTTTATATCTAACCAGAGGTAATATGGACGTGAAAAGATATAACATTAGGTAGGAGTGGATAATTCAGAGGTAATATGGACGTGATTATCCTTGATAAACGCTTTGCTCAGAGGTTATATGGACATGGCAAAATATTCCTTAATCATTCTACTGGGGAAATAATTATCGAAAAATAATTCAGAGGTAATAGGGACGTGACTTGTTTTCGTCAAACCAAATTTGGACAGAGTAAAAAACGGGAATGATTCCACTGGGGAAATATTTTAGAGGACCTATTATCCAAGGCGCATTCAAGACTCTTGAAATACGGATAATAGTTAGATAATTTTTCGGATCACATAAACATCGCACTGTACATTTACATGACTGAATATATGTGAACATTATTTATAAAAGGTTACACATAATATTTCTTCAGGAACTTGTCGTTGATAGGCATCATGAGCAAGTCACCATCAGGCTTGGTTAGTCGGTACGCACCGTTAGAATACACTGATTCTATAATGAAAGGACCTTCTCATTTAGGCTAAAATTTCCCTTTTGTTTTGTGAGTCATGACCATTGGTCTTCTCACTGCTAAGACTAGATCACTGACTTGGAAGATTTTTTCCTTCACATTTTTATTGAAGGCTCTGGAAAGGCGTGCTTGGTATAGCTCAATGCGCTGCTGAGCTAACAAGTATTTTTTGTCTAGCATTTCGAGCTCCTGTAGTCGCAGACGGTAGCTTTCTTCGGTAGTCAACTCACTGGCTAAGGCTACCCGAAAGGAAGGAATCTAGATTTCTAGGGGAAGAACTGCTTCGCTCCCGTAAACCAGAGAGAATGGCGTACTGCCTGTTAGAGTCTGGACCGTTGTACGATAGGTCCATAGACATTCGTCGAGCTTCTCATTCTAATCGTGCTTGTTTGAAGACACGAACTTCTTGAGAAATTTAATGATGGATTTATTGTTAGCCGCTGGATTGTAGGCAGTAGAGGCTACATTCTGGATTTGATTCCTATCGCAGAACCGATAGAATACATGGCTTGCGAATTTTGGACCATTATCATGGATGATCCTGCGAGGTAGGCCGAAGCGGTAGATAACGTAATGTTTGATGAAACTGATCACGTTTGACGCCTTCACTTCGGTGAGCGGTATAGCTTTCGCCTATTTGAATAAGTAATCGGTTATGGCTAGGATGAACCGATGTCCTCTGAAAGATGGCGAGCTGATTGGGCCTATGACGTCCATACCCCAGGCTTCAAAAGGCCAAGATGCTGCCGTCGGGTGTAAAAACTCTGAAGGTTAATGAATGAAATCGACGTGGAACTGACAAGCCCTACACTTATTTACGTATTCGATAGCATCTGCTATCATCGTGGGCTAATAATAACCCATTCGTCTGAGGCGATCTTGTAATTTGGGGCCTGGTTGATGTGTACCACAAACTCCGTCGTGAGCCTCCCGGAGTGCATGTTTGGCTTCTGTGTCTGATAAACATCGTAACAGTAGCCCATCATAAGAGCATCGGTACAGCATCTTGGTAGCTGTGTCATAGTAAAATATGAGGGATCGCCTTTGGATAGACACTGCTTCCATTGGGTCCTCAGGGAGGATTCCATAGATGGCGTAGTCTATGAAAGGAAATCTGTAGTCTTTAACATCGACATTTGTTTTCGTTGTGTATCTGTGACGAATATGCAAGACATCTTTTATACAGAATAGTTCTCGACCAGACACTGTGATCGACTGCTGAGTATTGGTAGGGACGGTCAAGGAAGCAGCGAGAGTGGCTAGAGCATCTGCTTCTATATTCTATAGTCGAGGCACATGCTCGATGAAGAATCCAACAAAAGTAGATGCCAACTCTATTATCGCTTTGTGATAGGGGATGAGATCTTCGTGACGAACTTCATAATCCCCTCGGACCTGACTAACTATTAGCTTGGAATCATCGTAAGCTTCTAGATAATCAACTCCCAGTTGTTTTGCCAGTTACAGGCCGATCAATAGGGCATTATATTTGGCCTTGGTGTAGGGTTCCATGATATAATATGCACGATGTATAACCAGATGGTCGGGTGACACGAGCACGACGCCTACTCCGGCCATGATATTTCCTTTAGGTCCAGTTCTTGATGCACCGTCAAAGAACATTCGCCAAATGGGGATTTCTTCAATTACGGTGTTAGACTCCACTACTTCATCGGGGATTTCGTAGTAGAGTTTGGAAGATTCTGGCACCGGATAAGCTGCTAGGAAATCAGCTAATGCTTGGCCTTTTACTGCCTTCTGAGAAACGAACAGCATATCGTATGGAGTCAACAGCATTACCCATGTAGCTAAACGAGAATTGAGAGAACCCGATTTAGTCATGAGTATTCTGAGAGGATTTACTTTAGATATGATGTGGATAGTCTGCCCAGACACATAGTGGCGTGTCTTCTAGATGGCAAATACCAGTACAAAGCATTTTTTTCCACAAGTGTGTATCTGTGCTCGGCACCCACCATTGTGCAGCTAAGGTAGTAGATTGCATGTTCATAGCTGCCTTCATTCTTCTGAGCTAATAGGGCGCCAAGAGAATGGTCCATAGCCCAGACATATAGTAAGAAGGGCTTCCCTATTATTGGAACCACCAAAACTGGGGAGCTTGCGAGATACTTCTTGATGTCGTCGAATGCGCGTTGACATTGTTCAGTCCAGACGAAAGATACGCCTTTCTTCATGAGCTAAGTAAATGGTTGACACTTTCCAGAAAGGTTCAAAATGAATCGTTTGATGTAGGCTAGCCATCCTTGAAGTCCGCGTAACTCTTTAAGGTTTTTTAGAGGACGCATATCGAGGATAGCCTTCACTTTCTCCAGGTCAAGATGTATACCCTTTGAAGTGATGACGAAACCAAGGAACTTGCCGCTGGAGACTTTCAGAAAAAACTTGGTTGGATTCATCTTGAGTTGGTGTGCACGTATTAGTTCGAACATCGTTCTCAAGTCTTGGAGGTGGTTGCCCTTAAAATGACTTTTAATTGCAATATCGTCTACGTAGCATTCTACTATTTTGCGCAAATGATCGCAAAAAATTGTGTTCATGGCTCGCTGTTATGTCGCCCCTGCATTCTTCAATCCGAAGGACATCACCGTATAGCAGTATACCCCCAACGGTGTTCGAAAAGATGTGTGCTTCTCATCGTCGGAGAACATCTTAATCTGGTTGTAGCCTGAGAACCCATCCATGAAGGGCATTCCCTCGAAGCCGTAAGTATTGTCGATCATTACGTCGGTGATCGGTAGAGGGAACTCGTCTTTCGGGCATGCCAAATCCAAATCAAGGTAATCGATACAGACTCGAACTTCACCGTTCTTTTTCATGACTGAAACAATGTTAGCAACCCAGTCAGGGTGTTGTTCTTCGCGAATGAATCCACTGGCAATAAGCTTCTTGACTTTATTCTCGATGGCCTCCATGACATCTGGTTGGAATCGTCATTGCTGTTGCTTCACTGGCTTAGCTTTAGACAAAATATTTAGGCGGTGCATGGCGACTTTATGCCTTGCATGTCTTCATAGCTCCATACAAAGACGTTGATATATTCTCTTATAAGCTGTATAAGAGATTGTCGTTCATCGCCAGATAGACTTTTGCTGATGAAGATTGGTTTAAAAGATGGTTCATCTCCTAAATTGACTTGGACGACTTCGTCTTCGGTAGGTGGTTTACGTTGTTCAAAACACAGCTCCCTCCTAGTATCCATCTTTTGAGCCCATTGTTCAAGCTCGATCGATTGGACATCATCTGTAATTTGGTCAACTGAAACCATGTTGACAGACAGAGTTGCTTTGAACATGTCGCCAATACTGGAGTCTGAGTCCCAGAGGCAGGAATCAGAAGAACGAGAACAATGATCTGCTTCATCATCTGATCTTTCGGAAGTTGTTGGAGGAGTGACATAACCTAAACCAACACCATTTTGTTGGTAATAGTTCTCGGGTTTGTCGGGAGGAGTAAAGTGACGTATTGGCAACCGTCATCCCCGGCCGTAATTTAGCCCCTGGTCGTTTTTTATGTCATATCCCATGTTCTAGATGATATTTTTGGCCTGCCAACTATATCAAAAAAGTTGCATTTTCCCAGAGTCATAGTCAGGTTCCGTGTTGTGATTGGGAGAAGTAGAGTCCGGAACGAACTTTCTTTCGCCAATTATTCGATCGAAGATGATTAAATCTTCACCCTTCTTTCTGGTTGGAACGATGAAGTAGTGGATATCTTCTGGATAAACTTTTTTCTGCAGATGAGGCATCGTAACCGGCATACAGAGGTACGGTCCTATGTCATGCTCTAGAGCGTATATCGTATCTATGTAGTGATTTACATATTGATAGACGTCAGAGTAATTCAAGGATAAACCTTTGCTAAAACAATATGCAAGTTCTTCTTCAGGGATAACATCATCCGCTGAAGGTACATTATTATGAGTATTAATATACTCATTGAGGGGATCATCATCTGGAAGAGGAGCCACAGTCTTAGCCAAGTTTACCACATAGGGTAATTCTTCCTGATTAGGAGGACGAACTTCAGCTGGTTCTACCCGAGGTGTCTTACGAAGAGTGGTGGTCAATGGTTTGACCTTATCAGGGTTCTTCTTTTTCATCCAAATTGTGAGAGACTTCAGAGTACCTTTTTGGAGTAGTACGTCCTTTGACTCGGATAATCAGTGGACCATCATTGGAGGATGAACTTGCTTCAGCTTCATCGTCAGCTTCGTTGTCGTCATCCTTGGAGGGCTGAGATTGGTAAAGTACCAAATCTCCATAGTAGGATTCGATGCCCTTAAAAGGATCGACATCGGCAAACTCCGCCTTCACGACGCCATCGTTGTTGACGTACTTGAAGCACTGGTGAAGTGTGGAAGAAACGATTATGTTCTCATGTATCCACGGACGTCCCAACACGACGTTACAGGATACATTGGCATCGATCACATAGCAAGAAACCTCCGTTCGGAGATCACCGATCTAGCACTTGAGACGGATCTTGCCCAACGGGTGGCTTCTTCCAACATTGAAAGCCATGATAGTTGTATTGGTTGCAGATAGCTTGTGCAGAGGATTCCTAGAATTTGAAGCAGACTTCTAGGAATGATGCTGAGGGAGGAACCCGGATCGATGTACATCCGATCCACCTTAATCGCCCCGATATACCTTGTACAGTACAGAGGTCTATCATGACGATTATTTTTTAGTAGCATGTTCTCCTGTAAAAATGTGATGTTGGGCACCACTTCTATAGTACTGTGGCAGTGGGGACAGGAGACAGGGTCTTCAGCGGGAACTTTGACTTCAGCGAGATAAGAGTCGACATGTAGTAATGTCTCACTTAAGGCCTTCCGCGTATCTTTGGAGAGTCGCAATAGATCGAACAGAGACAACCTGGCAGGTGTACTGGCCAGTTGTGCCAGTATGTCAAAGTTGTAAGGCCGATCCATACCTTCGAGAGCTGGCACCTTCAAAGACTTGTCAAATCGCGTCTCCTTCTACTTGGCTTTGTCAGTAGTTGAAGGCTTAGACGGGCCAGCTTCTGAACTTGTGGGGACAGCAGGAGCTTGAGAAGGTACTGCTTCTTCTTGTACGGGGTCGTAAGTCCATAGGTAAGCCTTCCCCGATCACGTCTCGCCAGATAGAACTTCGTAGATGGGAGAAGACACCATATGGCATAACTTGTATTTCTTGCCCTTTTTTGCTTTGGGAGATACCACCCCTGCATCATTTCTTGCACAAGGTCCAGATGGACCCACATGATCTCACCACGTTCAGTCATGAGTGGCACCAAAGTTGAGTTGCAAGCTGGCGGTAGGTTGACGACTTCTATTATTGCCTTGGGGATCGGGACCACGCCGTCTGGGATTTCTATGGGAGGAAAGTCACCAAACTGAAGAGAGATCATGTTAGAAGATACAACCTTGCCTTCAGGTTCGAGGTTGATCACTTGGCTGTCAATACAATCCTTGGTAGACTGATGCACGTACTAATGATAAAAATAGTACTTGGGATCGTTGAGTTGGTTTGCCTCTGCAGGACATCGTGGTGGAGGCAATATCAGATTATTACCCTTCGTCAATGTGTGAAAAATGGTAATAACATCGTCTTTGTCAAAGGAGAAGGTCTCCTTAGGCTTATCAGAGGTGCCCTGAGAATTGAAAGCTCCCTTGGAAGTGTCGACCTTCAAGACTTCTTTCCCTTTACCCCCACGGACAGGGATAGTTTGAGGATGCTTGCCTTTGTCTTCAGATTTGGGTGTTTTCAACCCAGTAATTCCAAATAAGGGACATCGTTTTCAGCAGCATCAGCGGCCCCAATGAAGGTGGGCCATGTATCATACTTATGTATACCCAAACAAAACTTTACTATAGGAAGGAAGTTATGTCGACAAGTATCCATAAGTTCTGAGTCAGGTATGCCGAAAGGCATCTTCAACGCTAGCCGCCTGAAGCGTTCGATAAAAACAATGACAGACTCAGTCCTCCTTTGCTTGGTCTCGATGAGGGTGGACATACTAACATGCATGCCACTCTCGTAAAACCTGTTGAGGAACAACCTCTCCAAGTCTTTAAAAGAATTGATACAACCGTCAGGCAGACTGCATAACCATTCAAAAGCTACCCCCTGCAAGATGCTAATAAACAGCTTTGACAAGAATGGATTGTCCCTGGGTAAGTGTAGAGTCTGCGTGTTGAAGTATGTCATGTGTTGACAAGGAGAAGTCATTCCGTCAAATAAATTTAGCGTCAGCGGCTTGTAGTTATGGGGGCAAGTAGCATTCTCCCATTCAGGAGGATAAGGCTGAGATATCCCCATCTTCTGAAGCTCGTCTTTGTGTGAGATGGTGTCGAAACAGGCAACCAGAGAGTCAATTGCATATTATTGATTGAGCAGGTATTGGGAAACGACTGTTGTACGGTTGTCAGGCAAGGTTGGTAAAGGACCACCTCCAACATTTGTAAGATTTGGAGGAGCCGTAACGAAATGATACTCCTTTTGTAGTGAAGGAGGGTTGTTGTTGTGAGCCGGACTAACGTGAGCCGAGACATTTTGTTGAGGTGGAGGAATAGCTCCAGCAGCTTGAACCGCCATGATACCGGTAAGCATATCAGTGATCTTGGCAAATGCTGTTTCAAGACCCTCTAGCCATTTGTTGGTCTGATCACTGGCTTCTTCAGGTCTTTCTCCATCCTCCATGTATATAGATAACATGCGAGGACGAACCGAGGAAATAGTACAACTGGTGCTGATACTGTCTGTTTCTGAGTTGACAAGTCACTCATCTTCAAGTAAGGGAGGTAGATAGTCGCCGTCAGACTCGGAGAGGTCATCATCATCTGAAAGGCTACCCCCAATATGAAGGTCATCTGCTTCAGACTCTGAGGAAATACTACCCCCAGCTTGGGAGTCTTCGTCATCTAAACAGGATCTTGCCTTCGACCGAGTACCCAGATAGACTCCTTCAGATGTGACAGCCCGTCGACTATCTGATGGCAGACTTTTTCTTCTTCTATTCGTGGAACTGAGAGAGAAAGTTGGGTTCGTGGTCTACCATTTTTGATTGGGGCTTCCATAAGGGGGACCCCGTGAAGCCATGTTGGATGAAACACACAGCGGCTTTTCATCGTCAGAGAAATGCAGCCGTCGAAACATGGACTGCCTCTGAGGCACTTTCGTTGCTTTGGAGCAGCAACAGTTGATGACAATACTGGTGCATGGATGTGCACCATGAATTGTTGTGTCTACCCTTGCTTTATGCTTATGATTTATCATGTCGCGTAAGTCAGCGGAAGGGAGTTTTGCCTTAAAACCCATGTCACAAGCATCACCGAGCTTTTCATGTGGGTTTATAAGGAGAGTTGGCGCATCCAGACTTAGTTCACGTGCAGGGGAAAACCCCATACCTAAGTTCTGTGATGACCTTGAAGACAGCCCCGTGCTATACGCATTGGGGCCTGTCTTTTTACTGTGGGCGCATAGGCCCTGGAGTCTATATTTGGGCGTATGCTTCTTGGCAGTATGTCTAAGCTTCCTCGATGTGGGCGCATAGTATGGGTCAGTTGAGTCTGGACGCATAGCCTTGGGTGCATGGCCCTGGATGCACAATCTGTTGAAGACAGAAGCCTTCTGATCAGAGTTATGCGCCCACACACCCCCTTGGACGCATAGCTTTGGGCGCATGCTTGGTGAAGCAGCGTTGTTTTCTTCCAGCTTTGCCTCCTTCATTTGTGAGCCTCACTGAGTTTGTCCAGAGTGTCATACACTCTGATTCTTGGCATCGTAGTATTTTTCTTTGCCAAGTCTCGAGCGTTGAACATTCTGTTGTTAGTTGCACAAGAGAGAAGTTGCTGGGCTAGTAGAGCCCGGAACGGTGTGAGCCTTCTTCATTTGTGGAGCTTCTGTGGCAGAGCCATGCGCCCATGTGATAGAGTCCTTCAGTTGCATATCTGCTATGATACTAGCAGGATATGCACGGCGAGCCGTCGGAAGCCAAGTCTTACGAGACTTTTTTGACTTCGCTGATTTTGAGGGAGTAGAGTCGTCCCTCGAGAGCATCTCTTCGAACGCCTGCTGATCGAACTTCACGATCAGCATCTTCTGAGTGCTCTCCACTGTCGGTATCAGATTGCGACACCACCTTCTCGTCAGAGGAAAAGGTATCCCCAGCAGAGTCGCCATTTTTGTGGACAGACAAAAAAAAAGAAGAAACGTTGTCTTTTCTTTATTGGCGCAAGGTACCATAAATCGAGTACGCCTGAGAGATCTTGCGCTGAGGATCCCTGAGTACAAAAAGAATTATGGAGAATGGGACGATGGAGATCGAGCGGCAGTTGCTCCTTTACTCCGTTGACACTCCGATTACAAAAGTAGGAAAAAACCTAAGGAAATTGCAAACTCACGGCTCACTGGCAAGAAGTGCGGCAATTTGGCTCTTGAAAATGCACTCCGTTCTGTGTTTTGAAGAGGGATGAGACCCCTTTTTATAGTCGTTCTTGAGCTGGAATGATGTTATGTGCCCACATGAGGAAACACACTGGTTTTCATGTGGGCGCATGGTCCTGCTTTGGATGCATAGGATGTAGGCGCATGCAGGCTACGTGATCGTGGGTTGATCGTGGTGCTGACGTGGCCGCATGCTTCGGTGCATGACTGCTCGTGGAGACTGACGTAGCCGTATGCTTCGGTGCATATTTTGGTCGTGGGTTTGACCGAGTCAGGATCTGTTCTGGTGTAGCTCCCCTTCCCGAAAATTTTTGAAATATTTTTTTATTTGATTTAAATGGAGATTTTTATAATTTTATAAGTAATTATTTAGTTAATTATTATGATAGATGACCTTAGCCATGGTTAAGATTTGGAATACAAGATGACTAAGAATCATGGCACGGACAGTATAGTAGCGTGCTTTGACTAGTGTAGAGCCCTGGTAGGGGAATGCCAAGCCATATGTGAGTCCTAACTAGGAAAACCAGGCCAAGTTACGACATGACCACTATAAATAATTTAATTATTTATTATTAATATTATTTGACTTTTAGGTGACCCTGTTGTACCAATTTAGTTCGGACTGTACCCGAACCGAGCCTAAGCCTACGTAGTCGGTAGGTGCATCCAGAGACGTCCGGGTAGATATGTATTGTGTATATGTATAGTTGTATTTTATTTAATGTCTTAGCATGAGATTGTATAAATGGGTGTTATACATTTATTAAATATTATATTATTTTAAAAAATAGGATAAATACCTTCCTTAGTTATTCTTGTACATCGTGAGGATAGTCAGACTATGCCTACAATTGTGTGTATATTATTCTATTTTAATATACATGGTTACAAATAAGAGTGTATATATAATAATCAAGTTTGTTAATAAAATAAATATATGCTTTGAAGTTGTGCTAAATAAGCCTTCCTAAAGCATCTTGGTGCATCTTATTTAGTTGTAGATTTTCTTAGAACTTTGGGTACATATGGGGCATATAATAGTATATTGTACATGTAGAAATATATTTATTATGAGCTATTTTCTGTTATGGGTATATATATATAAATTATAGGTTTATGTTGAAGCCTTACGCTCGATATATATATATATATATATATATATATATATATATATATATATATATATATATATATATATATTATTTTTATTTTTATATATATATATATATATATATATATATATATATAAAATATATATATATAATATATATATATATATATATATATATATATATATATATATATATATATATATATAAAATATATATAAATATAAAAAAATAAAAATATATATATATATATATAAAATATATATATATATATATATATATATATATATATATATATATATATATATATATATATATATATATATATATATTATTAATATTTTTGGTTAACTAAGTATTTATGGATATGTATATACGAGGTGTATATATTTGGATGTGTATATAATATATACATACAATGATAATATTTTAATATAAATATTCTAGAGTCCTATAGCATTTTTCTTTGTTTATTTAAAGTTGGAAGTACATGTATATATATATATATATATATTTTTATACATGTATGTATATGTATATATACGTGAGCGTATATATATATATATATGTATATACTATAATATCTAATGTAATAAAAGAAATCAGATCACAGACCCAAGCCCAAAGCCCAAGCTCTTCCAAAGCCATCCCATGCCAAGTAAGCCCACATGACAAACCTTCCAGCCCAGCTAAGCCCGGGCCAGGCCACATGACAAATCTCTCAGCCAGCAAAGGAATCACCCTTCCCCGCTCGACCAACATAGAACAGGCCGATATATATATATATGCGCGAAAAAGAGGAAGGCGCGAGAAACCCTAAATGAACACCCACGTCACAACCCAGACCACCTGCGCGCCCATCCCCCACCTTCGCGCGACCACCGCACGCCGCCCAGCCTCACCTGAGCGCCGCCCAGGGTCGGCCGCACATGTAACAGAGCAAAGCGGCAACAGAACAAACGGCAGCAGCGTGGCCTGTGGAGCGACTTCGTGACCCGTTTTCTTGGCGCATGGCCGATCATTGTTCGATCTGTCACTTCGGGTACGTTGACAACCTATCCAACTCTTAGTCCCAGCAACTATTTTCTGATAAGAGTGATTACACTGCCCAAGAATCGACGCAAAAGATCGAGGGAAAAACTGTTCTAATAAACAGTTTAGAAACTGTCAAGTACCCATGTTTAGCACCACTTTGCGACCAACGTGTCATGGATATAAAAAATGATTGAACAATCCTGAAGACAACCCATAGGCCTTTAGAACCCTTTTCGTAGAAATTAATTTCACAAACCGTATGTCGGGGAATCGGATTTCCAAAACCTGCAAAAACGTGTTTTCAAAACAATAGAAATATTGAAAAACCCTTTGATACGACGTACGTCCCGCCAATCCGGGCGACGTGGTCGCGCACCGTAAGCATCGAAAGGCGCGTACGGATATTGCGGACGTGTGGGCTTTGACGGAATTCAAATTGGTCGCGTGTTCGCGACGAATTTGATGCATATCCGTCAAAATTCACCGTATCGGCCTCTATGCAAATTTCTCAATTACTTTGTGCACGTTCGTTAGATAGAGGCAAAACTTGCACCAATAGGACCGTATCGTTTTTCTGGTCCTGTATGCCAAATTTGGTCCGATTCTGAGACAGTTGATCGGATCGCCGTTTTGCGGGCCCTACGATCCGATTCAACGGGCGATTTTGTGCACGGCCCACCGGAATCCAAAATTGGACATACTGTTGGGTTCGTATCATCAAACCGAATCCGTAGACATGTAGTTTGACGACTATAGAGGCCGTTGACTCTGGCACATTTTTTTGTGCAAAGTGGGTCCAACGGCGGACACCGTTTTGGCCCAAAATTATCGTTTTGCCCCTGTGTTCAAAATTGGACTTAAGGATAGGCAATCCTAGCTAATTTGCCTATTCTGAGAATGTTGGCAATATTTGTTTCAGCTTTCGGAGACAGTTGTGATGATTTGGACTTCTTGGCTTAGCAGTTGACTATATTTTGTTGGATCTGCGTGCAACCTCCAGGCAAGATACCTTGCCTCCCTCTACAGTTTAATTTTATGCTTATAGTTTTTTCTGTGATTATTTTGTTATCATTTGGTTACTCTAGTTCTATGGATTTATATGTTATTATCGGTTCTCTAGTCGATTTGATTTATATATGTTCTTCATACCATGTTCACTAGTTCTTTGACTTGCATGTATATCATCTTCATGACTTGATAGTGTAGATATGCCAGGCTTGTTCACCTTATGAGTTCATATTATAGTTGTCCTTACCTGGGTCTTGACTGAGTTGTACCATGTCATTACTTGTACCTCGACTGGTTCGTGTCATAGAACGAATACGTGTAATTGAACTGCTAAATCCTTGTTATTATTTCCTTAGCACCAGAGAGTCCACTCGGGACTGTAGAAGCATGGAATTTCACAACCAAGAAAGCCCATGCGCCAGACACTACATGCGCCAGAACTTGGACCAAGTACTTCACAGCAAAATCAACAGATATAGACATTTGAAAGAGGACTTTTTATTTATATACAAAAGTCTATTACATGTCTAGAAAAGGTTGTACAAAGGAGAATTTCTACAAAGGAAAGATCCTAAGTCTACAGCCAGCGGCCACCATGCGCCTCCAGATAGGCGCAGCAGTCACCATGCGCTGCCAGTTAGGCGCAGCAGATACCATGCGCCTCCAACCAGGCGCATCCTACCATCTCCTCAGCAGCTCAGTTATGTGCATCCAGCTCAGTTATGTGCATCCCTTCAGCAGCCCAGTTATGTGCCGCTCTTCCAGCCAGGCTCACCTGATAAGTGATTCGACTAAACAAAGCATTTTAACCCTCTGGCTGGAACCAAGGAAGAGAAGAGCACCGTAAATCTGTGGCCAGGGGAGGCTTCGAAAGAGCCTCCAAAGACCAAGGAAGACCGTAATCGAAATACGGCTAAAGGAGCAGCTTTCAACACAACCAGAGTGGGCGACACCCACTTTGAAGGAAGAAAGAGCCTAGCACCGCCATTCCGATCTACGGCTCTTCCGGAACAACGGAGACGAGGCCCGAACATCTCTATCTTTGGATGCAACAGGCACCTTCCGCCTACCTCAGAAGCCCTCGACTCCGTCTTTTGGATGTAACAGTCACCTTCAAGTGCATCAACGACGACATGGCGTCTCATCTTCACCCTCGGGAGCATTTCGTCAACAGAATGCATTCGAGTACACAAGTTCATGTCGGAAAGACGTGAGAGAACGAGAGACCAACCTTCTCTCCATGCCACTATTTATAGGCCGGGCAGATCAAACCCACGCGCCAAGTGGATGGCTCTCCGAATTCTGTACAATAAACTCACATTAAATGGATGAACCAGACGCCTCGACTTCAGCCAAACGGCTAGTTAAAAGCACTCGAGAAGCGAAACATCCGCATCATTAAAGACGTGTCGGATGCGCCCGCTGGGCAGCGTATCACACCCCTTCAAACACCAAGCGCCTCCCACAGATGCGCCCTCTACCGAGCGCATCACAGAGGATGCGCCTCCATACGTCCCCATACGCCTAGGGGAACGTCAACCAACGCGCCCACTCAGCTGTCCATCGAATGTCACCATGCTGAACTGACAGAGTTGGCAGCACGCCTCCCCAAGTCTGAACGGTTGACAGCTTTTGCAGAAAATGAAGCGTCCACAACGTCAGCATCATCATGACTTTATTCCGACGGCTACTGCCACGTGGCCACCCAACCATCCGCTTGCGCCTCAAAAGCCATGCGCCTCAGACCCTTCACTGGTCCCTAAAGACAGAAAAAGAGTCTCCAGTTGAAGCTTTGCATGCGCCTCAAAAGCCATGCGCCCCAGACTGATCTTTGATCCCGAAAGACAGACGGAAAGTCGCTCGCATGCGCCTCAAAAGCCATGCACCCAGAACGGTTCGTGACACCTAAAGGTCACGAGCCAAAATCTTATCATGCGCCTAATCCAAGGCGCAACCCATCAAATCATCCCCCCATCAGATCCGAGATCTTCGAGCCATGAGTCGACGACACATGTCCTTTGACTCAACTCATCCAAGATTTCAGCAACAGAAAGATCTTCTCCTCTGCTACGTGCCGGCTCACAATAGCAGTATGAAGAATTTAACCCCTCAAGTAGGGCGCATCATCCATGCGCCTCCATCAGCAATCTTCACGTGGTGTCCCCACGTACCGGCGCATCCTACATATGCGCGTATGAGCAGCCAACCTGCCCAGCTATAAATAGAGGGATAATTTCCTTCTGACACACACATACGGACAACGTACAGAATCCACAGCGAACATACAGAGAATCACCAGAGAGGCAGAGACAGACACTTAACGTCTTCCTCCTCTCGGCAAGCTCCAGCACCCAGAGCAATCTACACCTTCAGAGAATCGATAACCGTCGTCAGCCCGTCAACGGAGTCAACGCATTACAACTCGCTCCATTGGCACTAAGGACCCAGCTTAAACAAAAGTGTACTCCTAGGACTACATCTAAGTCCTATATTGTAACACTGTTCTGTTTGTATTAAAGTTTTCAATCAAACAATTTTAATGGCAAACAAGCTGGCGACTCTGCTGGGGACCTCTTTCTCCTCTTCCGAGAAAGTCGTGTCACAGGCCGACGACGTGAAGGTGGGCTCCTCCCACAAGACGCTGGTCGTGCGCCTCAATCAACAGGCGTACGAGGAGTTCATTTCTGAAGGAAGTGCGAGTCCTTCGAAGTGGCTGCCGAAGCCGAAGAAGACCCGCCGTGTCTGGGTACGCAAGGTCGACGCCTCGGGCACCACCACTGAAGGGAATGTGCCAATCCAGCCCTCCCTTCCTGCTGACATTCTCAGCAACCAAGGTGCGCCCGCTGATGCAGCACATCTCTCGGGGAAGCGTACGGCTGACCACGTTCCCCAGCCATCTCCCTCTCAGGCGAGGAAGATGCGTCGACGGAGCAGAGGCGCAGCCAATGCCCCGCGCATCACCTCTGATGCGCCACAAAAGGTCTCTGTCTTTGACAGACTCACTCGCTGTAATGGCGAGGAGAATTTGGATGCTGAGTACTATGCGCCCCAGCGGGCTAGTACAAAGAAATCTAAGGCGGCACGGGCCATGCGCCACAAACGTGATATGCCAGCAGCAGGCCAAAGGCATGCGCTCACAATCACGTGCGCTGCCGATGGCAAGCTGTACAAGGTCGAATCAGGTGCCTCTCCACCAAAAACGAGTCGACCTTCAAAGTCCTTACCTCACTTGGGCGCATCTACTGCGTGCACAACCAAGTCGAGTGAGGCAAATCAGTGGTCTTGAACTCTCGCGCCTCCTCTGGTTGTGCATTTGAGGTCCGTTCAAGTCACTTCAAATGTTGTGGTTCTCCCACTACTGATCGTGATGCCTGCTTGGTATTAGATCAGGGGGCGCAGCACTCACCTGTCCACCCCGGCGTTTGGCCTTGCCATGCGCCTGAAGGGGGTGTGAAGGTAGCACTCTCCTCCAACGACCTGCGTAACGTGATCACTCACAAGCGCCGGTCAGGAGAGTCGACCAACAGGCACGATGCGCCTCTCACGGGGCATACTTGTGCGGTGGTCACCATCAACTGCTGTTGCTAGGCAGCAGTACCACCAAGGCAGTCAGTCTTCCAGCGGCTGCAATCATCGACACCCCTCCGACATCGCCTCGGGATGAAGGTGTCAACAGAAGAGGAGCCAAGAGTTGCTTCATGCAACGTGGTCTCCAACTCCTCATCACTCCGGAAGGCGACTGGCAATTCCTCGTTCTCGTCCAAAAGCCAACCGAGGAAAATCAAGGCAGCTGTCTCGTCCTCTGGGGTGTTCAAAGGCACTCGGTCGAGGAAGAAGTCCTTGGAGGAAGCTGGGGGTAGTCAGACCCTTGTTGAGCCTCCTTCCGAAGACGAAGATGTCCAAAGCACAGCTGCGGCGGATCTTCATCCTCGAGGCGAAGTCAGCCTCCCAGAAGCCCCTCAAAATGAGGATGTCCCCCAGGACACGGCTGGGGGTAGAGACGAAGAGGCCCTTCAAGACGGAACTGAGGACAATCAGGCCCTTGCAGATGCGCCCTTCGAGAACGACCTCCAGAATATGGCTGGGGGTGGCCAAGGTGAAACACCAGGAGAGGTGACTCCCCCACATGTAAGTGAGGCCGAGAGCGAAGCCTCAACCAATCCATCCACTCCCGGCCGTGTCATGACAGTATACATGACTGGGGGTGATTCTGAGTCTGATGCACCGCCGTAGGACATTGTCCAGCGCATAGACTCATTAGAGGGAGGACTCAAAACCCTCTCTGCCTCTATACAAGCACTGACTCAAGCAGTGTTTGATATCCGATCGGTCTTGACCAGAACACCTTCAACCGGTCCCGACCCAGGAGCCAATGGGGAGTCGAGTGTACCTCTTCAACGGGCACCCTCAGACACAGAAGCACCCCGAACGTCGGAGCCCTCAAACGCTCTACTCCAGAATGTACCACCTTCCCCGACTCCTAGCTCCACGGAGGATGTGGTCGAAATGATCAAGGACTTACGGGAGCGCTTCGAGTCCAAAAACAGACAAGAGGAGCGCCAGAAGATGGGCATTCCCCAGCCTTATCCCCTCGAGTGGAACAAGGTGGTTTATCCCCCAAAGTATAAACCACAAACACTCATGCCGTACGACGGGAAGGACTCTCCGCGTCGGTACCTGACATATTTCCAGTCACAGACGGGGCATCTTCCAAAGGAGGACGCGCTCCTCACCAGCATCTTTGTTGGGGCCTTAAAAGAGGTGGCGTATGACTGGTATTGCAGCCTCCCCGACAATTCTATATCGTCCTTCGACGACTTGACGCGTCTCTTCCTCGATCGCTTCTACGACGGCGGGAAGGACATGACGATGGCATCTCTCATAGAGATACGCCAGAAGGAGAAAGAAACGGTTCGGGTGTTCATCGAACGCTTCCGACAGGCCTGCTTCAGGCTACCTCCGGGCATGCCAAAACATGCGCTCCTCTCCTCTTGCAGCATGAACATGCTGCCTGCAGTGAAGCTCTGGCTCAACTCTACTACCCCTTCCGACTGGAGCTCCCTGATCATCGAAGCTGAAGACGCAGAAAAGAAGGCGGCCAATGCACGTCTTCTGGGTGTCAGCTTCCCCGCCTTTGATGATAAGGGAAAAAGGTCTGCAGCCAACAACTCCGGACGAAAAGCAAAGGGGAAACAGGCATTGACTGTTAATGCCTCGAAAGGCGCATCTACGCCTACTCAGAAGCCACCACTGGCACTGAGACCCAAGGAGGTATATTCATTCAATAACGAAGACATCCTGCAACTCTTTGAAATACTGAAGCAGGATGACAAGATCAAGCTCCCGGACCCAAAGTGGCCCGATGAAGTCGGGAAAGTGGACAACCCGAGGTACTGTCACTACCATCGGTTTGTCGGACATCCGACCAAGGACTGCTACGTCCTCAAGAATTACATCCAGCGCATGATCAATGCGGATGTAATTTCTGTCGACTATAAAGAGAAGATAATGTCAGCCAATGTGGGGTCACTTCAGTTCGGCACCTTGTCGCCGACCATCACACAAGATGGCATCGTCTCCATCCCTAAGGTGACAATGGAGGTGGTAAACTTGCCGCCTACCCGTGACAATGCGAGTGAGCTCATCCCACTCACCACATCTCGAGGAGAGGTCCTCTGGGTTCACCCCAACCTCGTCTCCGAGGTGACTCAACCGGAGGTACGCTCTACCTCCAAATCAAAAGGCAGGAAGATCAAGTCTTGCCGCACGGTCTCTTCTTCAACGGAAGAGGCACTTCCAGTGCAGAAGCGTACACAACAAAATGTCCAGCCCGGCGAAGCTGCCGCCGAGGTGGTGCCTCCTGGCACCATCCCTGAGGAGGGCCCGTCTAAACCCTCAGCAGCCAATAAGCAGAAGCAGGTGGAGGCCTGTTTTGACAGACCTCTACGGAAGGAGAATGCTTCGGGACTAGCCAAGGCATAGTCATAAGGTTATCCGAAACACAACATCAAGTTAGAGTACGCAGAGAAATTGAATAACACATTTGGAATAGAAATAGACTTTTTTATTGATGATAAATAAACTTTACATAGACTCCTTTACAATCATTGTCGCGCGGGCTACAACATGACTCGACTTACAAAATAAACGCCGATGAGATAGTCGTTCCATACATTACATCCCCTTTTTACAAGCAAAATATAACATCTTTACACCTGCTATCGAGGCGAGTCGAGCCGCCATCTTCTTTTGGACTGAGTGCGGGTTCTTCTTCAAAAGGAAATCCAGAAACAAGCCTTTACACGCGGACGAGGCTTCAAAAGGGTTCACTTCGCCTTGAGCTTTCAAGTGGCACGCCCTTCGTAGTTCGGGGTACCTGCGTGGAGAGCGAGGATCAGTACATTACACTTTGTACTGGTGCGTGGCAAGTTAAGTTCCAAGCTCTCATTTGGTTGATGAGTTTATATGACTTAGAGTATGAATGTTTCTAACCATCCTAATAAATTTCATGCGAGAAATGACAAGCATAATGTAATTTACATCAGAACTTACCCCCGACGGACCGCGCCGTGCCTTATGAAACTTACCATGTTCTTCCCTGTCAATTGTTATTATTTCCATACCAAGTGCAACATTACGTGTGATTGGTCACTGGCATCACAAGCCATCCTGGACGTATAGCTTTGTTAATCGGGATCCTTTCAACGCAAGTAGCTAGCTCCGTTGCAAGTCCCCGCTTAACCTGTGCTGAAACCTTATGCACGACTATACCCTGTTTCCTCCTAGGCCGAAACGGTCCCGTGGCCTCGGGTTGTCGCTCGAGGAAACTATCGCCTTGTCGACAAGTTGTCCATAACCGTGTGAAGACATTTTCCTTTTTAGTTAATTAAGACATAGCCTACATTCTCTTTGAAAACTCTATCCTTTTTCCCGTGCTCGTGCCCTTGCATTTATTCTTTCATTCGCAACAACAGTATCGATTTTGCCTAAGAAGAGGGTCGAGAAGAGAAGGGTCAGCCACTCACCTTGAGTTTACTTCGGCGAGAGAACTTGTTGGTCGCGCTAGACGTCGCCTACGCGATTACCTGAAATCACACAAGCAACCGATTAGAACACTGCATTATTCAAGGAGTTCGATAGGAAATGCGAGTTCGAAATGCAAGCCATGCAAAACCATCAAAAACATTCACGAAAACGCATTCAGAAAACAAAGCCAAAACCAACGCAAGCGGCGTGAAAAGCAGAGCAACGGGAGGTCTCTCCCGACTCAGCCGCAGAGCCAATCCTCGAGGCGTAACCCGCTGAATATGGGACTTGGTTCCGAAGAAGACATTCCATAACGAGGAATGGATCTTAATTCAACCGTTCCCGTTCGATCGACTCGGCCGATCCCGACCTATCGGTTCCGACCGAATCGATAGCGACAGTGTTCCTTTCTCGCGTACCCCGTGGACAAGTACGGGGCACGATGTAGGGACGGGGCACTACACCATAACCAACTAAGAAAAAGTTTCATCCTCGAAACTTAAAATAGAACCTACCTCTACGAGAACAATGAAGGGAACTTCTCCTTCATTTCTGACTCAAGCTCCCACGTCGACTCCTCGACGGAATGGTTTCTCCAGAGGACGCGGACTAGTGGAATAGCACGGTTGCGGAGAAGTTTATCCTTGCACTCCAAGATTTGTACCGGCTCTTCGACATATGATAAGTCCGCCTTCAGGTCCAGCTTACCCAAATCTACCACATGCCCCGGATCGTACACGTACTTCTGCAATTGTGAGACATGGAAGACGTCATGTACCTCTGACAATACAGGCGACAAGGCGATTTGGTAAGCTACCGGGGCGACTCGCTTCAATATTTCGAACGGGCCAACAAATCTTGGGCTCAACTTTCCTTTCGCACCGAACCGGGATACTCCACGCATAGGCATCACCTTCAGGAATACATGGTCGCCTTCCGAGAACTCGAGGGGGCGTCGGTGCGTGTCGGCATAGCTTTTCTGCCGACTTTGTGCTATCTTCAATCTTTCTCGTATCAACTTAACCTTCTGTACAGTCTGCTCCACCAGCTCCGGACCAAGTATCTGTCGTTCCTCGACTTCATCCCAGCAAATGGGCGATCTACACTTCCGGCCGTACAAAGCTTCATACGGTGCCATTTGGATGCTGGACTGATAGCTGTTGTTGTATGCAAACTCGGCCAGCGATAGATGGACGTCCCAACTTGAATTCAAGTCGATCGCACAGAGTCGCAACATGTCTTCGAGAATTTGGTTCATCCGCTCTGTTTGGTCGTCAGTCTGAGGATGATAAGCTGAGCTGAACTTCAACTTGGTCCCCAGTGCTGAATGTAGACTACTCCAGAAGCGCGCTACGAACCGTCCATCCCGATCCGAGACGATAGTAACTGGGACCCCGTGCAGCCGAACTATTTCATCAAGGTATATCTGAGCAAGGCGATCGACGCTCTAAGTAACTTTGATGGCGATAAAGTGCACTGACTTGGTTAGTCGATCGACGATGACCCAGACGACGTCGTTTCCCTGCGGCGTCCTCAGCAAGGCAACAACGAAGTCCATAGTGATGTGATCCCATTTCCACTCTGGAATGGCGAGGTTCTGCATCTCCCCGCCCGGTCGCTGGTGCTCAGCTTTGACTTGCTGACAGGCCATATATTTTGACACAAAGAGCGCTACGTCCCTCTTCATGTCGTGCCACCAAAAGACAATGCGGAGGTCCTTATACATCTTGGTGCTGCCAGGATGCAAAGAATATTTTGCATAGGGCGCCTCCGTCATTATCTCCTTTCTAAGTTCTACGTCATCCGGTACGCATAGCCGTCCCTTCACGCACAACACTCCCGACTCGTCCTCTGCAAAGTCGGATGCTTTTCCTGTCGATATCAGCTTCCGTATCTTCTCCAGGTAGGGGCCGTCCTTCTGTGCAGACTTGATCCTCTCCAGTAGGCTCGGTTCCACCCGTAGTTGTGCCAGCTTCACGTCTCTGAAACGAACTCGGAGCTCGATGCCCATTCCTTCCAAGTCGCGCAGCAGCTGATTGTTGATGCATAATGAAGCTATGTACTTTCGGCTCAGCGCATCCGCTATCACATTTCCCTTGCCCGGCGTGTAGTCGATTCATAAGTCATAGTCTTTGATTAGTTCGAGCCATCGCCTCTGCCGCAAATTCAGTTCTTTCTGGGTAAAGAGATACTTGAGGCTTTTGTGGTCCGTATAAATCCTGCACGCCACACCATAGAGATAGTGACACCACAGCTTCAACGCGAACACAATTGCCGCTAGTTCTAGGTCGTGCGTGGGGTAGTTCTTCTCGTGCGGCTTCAACTGCCGGGAAGCAAAAGATATCACCTTATCCCGCTGCATGAGCACACACCCCAAGCCCTGGCCAGAAGCATCGCTGAAGATTTGAAATCCCTCCGTCCCTTCAGGAAGAGCAAGTATCGGGGCCGAAACGAGCCGTTGTTTGAGCTCCTGGAAGGAAGCTTCACAGTCGTCTGACCACTTGAATGCGACTCCTTTCTGGGTGAGGCGAGTCAACGGCGATACAATCTTCGCGAAGTCCTTCACGAAGCGTCGGTAGTATCCCGCCAAGCCTAGAAAGCTTTGAATTTTGCTAACTGATGCGGGCCGTTTCCAATCAGCAACTGCCTCGACTTTCTTCGGATCGACTGCGATGCCCGCGACGGAGATGATGTGTCCAAGGAATGAGATGCTGTCCAGCCAGAACTCGTACTTGCTCATCTTCGCATACAACTGATTCTCTCGAAGGGTTTGGAGTACCGTCCGCAGATGCTCTGCATGTTGCGCTCGATCCTTCGAGTAGACGAGGATGTCGTCGATGAAGACTACTATGAACTTGTCAACAAACGGACAGAACATCCGATTCATTAGATCCATGAAGACGGCAGGGACATTTGTCAGACCGAACGACATTACCAAGAACTCGTAGTGGCCATAACGAGTGCGGAAGGCAGACTTCGGCACGTCATCTAGCTTGACTTTGAGTTGGTGATAACCCAATCGCAGATCAATCTTCGAAAACACGGTTGCACCTTGGAGCTGGTCGAACAAGTCGTCGATGCGGGGCAGGGGGTATTTGTTTCGGATGGTGGCTTTATTTAATTCCCGATAGTCGATGCAGAGTCGCATCGATCCATCCTTCTTCTTTACGAACAGCACGGGCACACCCCACGGCGAGACACTCGGACGGATAAACCCTTTGTCGAGCAATTCCTGAAGTTGTGCCTTCAATTCTTTCAATTCTGCAGGAGCCATTCTGTACGGGGCCTTCAAGATCGGACGGGTGTCGGGGAATGTGTCGATGGTGAACTCTATTTTTCGATCGGGCGGCATGCCGGGTAGCTCGTCCGGGAACACGTCTGGGAATTCTGCCACAACGTCAGTCTCTCTCGCGTTTGCACCATCCTGTCGCATGTCTCGAACGGAAGCTAGATAGCCTTCGTACCCGGAATGCAGCATCCGTCGAGCAGATATTGCGGAGATCACCATGCAGGTCGGCGACGCCTCACCACACGAGTAGCAGAATTCAGGCACTCCAGGTATGCGGAATGTGACTTTCTTTTCCGCACAATCTATGGTTACGTTGCACGGACCGAGCCAATCCATACCCAGTATGATGTCGAAGTCCTTCATGTCTAGAACTATCGCATCAAGACCGATCTTTTGACCCCCTATACATATGGTTCCTCCCCCGCAGGCTAAGTTTGTGAGTAGTGGCACGCCCGAAGGCATACTTACGCTAAGATCAAGGTCTAACGATATTACAGGGAATTTGTGCTCGGCGGCGAAGTCCGCCGATATGAAAGTATGCGAGACGCCTGAATCAAATAACACACGAGCAGGTACATTATTAAAATTCAATATACCTGTCACAACAGTGTCGCAAGCGTACGCCTCGTCTCGAGTCAGAGCAAAGACACGCCCCTGTGCATTAGGGCGTCGGGCTTGGTTGTCGGGTTGAGTGGGCTGAGGGGATCGGGGCGCCTGTCCTCGATTCTCTTGACGGTGTTGTGGCGGGGCGCTACGATTCCCTCTTCGGGGGCAATCTTGTTTATAGTGACCCTTTTGTCCGCAAAAGAAGCATCCCCCTTCGGCGACAAGGCACTGGCTCGCCTCATGCCCAATGGAACCGCACTTGGCACATCGCGGTGTTGAGTTATGTCCCTGGTGACCGCCATGATTCGGACGCTTTGATGCATGGTTGTTGCCTCCCGTATAGCTAGGACGTTTGTGATTTGAGTGGCGCACAACATCGTCAGCACCGGAAGGGTATAGTTTCTCAAGGCGGAGGGCGTGATTCAGAGCCTCGCCCACGGTCTTGTACTTCGGGACCCCGACATGCACACCAATAGAGTGTCGCAGATCCACTTCGAACCGTCGCACACGACACTCTTCAGTAGGCAGAAACTGGCCAGCAAACTTAGATAACTTGTTGAATTCTGCGGCGTACTGCTCCACCGTCCTGCTCCCTTGCTTCAACTGTATGAATTCATTCTCCTTCACTTGACGAACGGCTGACGGAAGGTACTGGACTTCGAAAGCTTTGCGAAACGTTGCCAAGAGATCGGCGCGGTAGTGTTGTCCGGTCGGATCGCTCGCTTGCGCACGGCCCACCAGTCGTGCGCGTTCAACCGTAGTTGAAGTTGTGCACAGGCGACTTGCTTGGATTCATCAATGCCGAGCAGCTCAAAGTGGTCTTCCAGCTCTTCCAACCAGTCGATCGCTATGGAGGGACCCTCGGTACCGCTGAAGGAAGTGCGAAACGCTTTCTTGAATTCTGACACTTCAAAGTTGTACTTTTTCGGTATCGCTGGTTGACGCTCGGGATCCTCCGTGTCGACATCAATGGGTTGGATCGCCGGCACGGTGATGGTAGGCGTAGTCGTAGAATTCCCGTTGGCCGCCATTGTCTCTACGATCTGCTGCAGGTTATCCAGCTGCTTTTGCTGAAGTTTGGCATGTGCATCAAAATGAGCTTCGAAGCGAGCTTCAAACTGGGCCTGTCGTTCCTCTACTTGTTGATGTCGATTCTCGGACTGGTTTTGCTGGCCTCCATCATGCGCAGCATCCTTTCGATGGTATCGTTAGAAGGTCCGGCCTGCGGACGATGCGAACTACTAGAGCCGCTTGAAGCGCTCTGTTCTTACTCGGCCGTGGGTTCCGTCACTTCTGCGATACGAAGGCAAACGCATCAGTCACAAAATATTACGGACTCATTGTATGGAACAACTTATCTCATTGATGCGAGGTCAAAGGTTTGGGACTCTAGACGCGAGGCCAAAGGATGTAAAGCCGTGCTCTGATACCATTATGTCATGCCTCGATTCCGTAGAATCGATAGTCGTCCCCCGGGCGTGATGCCGTGCGAACCTAAGTTGCGATCGCACAAGGCATAGTCATAAGGTTATCCGAAACACAACATCAAGTTAGAGTACGCAGAGAAATTGAATGACACATTTGGAATAGAAATAGACTTTTTTATTGATGATAAATAAACTTTACATAGACTCCTTTACAATTATTGCCGCACGGGCTACAACATGACTCGACTTACAAAATGAACGCCGATGAGATAGTCGTTCCATACATTACATCCCCTTTTTATAAGCAAAATATAACATCTTTCCACCTGCTATCGAGGCGAGTCGAGCCGCCATCTTCTTTTGGACTGAGTGCGGGTTCTTCTTCAAAATGAAATCCAGAAACAAGCCTTTACACGCGGACGAGGCTTCAAAAGGGTTCACTTCGCCTTGAGCTTTCAAGTGGCACGCCCTTCGTAGTTCGGGGTACCTGCATGGAGAGCGAGGATCAGTACATTACACTTTGTACTGGTGCGTGAAAAGTTAAGTTCCAAGCTCTCATTTGGTTGATGAGTTTATATGACTTAGAGTATGAATGTTTCTAACCATCCTAATGAATTTCATGCGAGAAATGACAAGCATAATGTAATTTACATCAGAACTTACCCCCGGCGGACCGCGCCGCGCCTTATGAAACTTATCATGTTCTTCCCTGTCAATTGTTATCATTTCCATACCAAGTGCAACATTACGTGTGATTGGTCACTGGCATCACAAGCCATCCTGGATGTATAGCTTTGTTAATCGGGATCCTTTCAACGCAAGTAGCTAGCTCCGTTGCAAGTCCCCGTTTAACCTGTGCTGAAACCTTATGCACGACTATACCCTGTTTCCTTCTAGGCCGAAACGGTCCCGTGGCCTCGGGTTGCCGCTCGAGGAAACTATCGCCTTGTCGACAAGTTGTCCATAACCGTGTGAAGACATTTTTCTTTTTAGTTAATTAAGACATAGCCTACATTCTCTTTGAAAACTCCATCCTTTTTCCCGTGCTCGTGCCCTTGCATTTATTCTTTTATTTGCAACAACACTATCGATTTTGCCTAAGAAGAGGGTCGAGAAGAGAAGGGTCAGCCACTCACCTTGAGTTTACTTCGGCGAGAGAACTTGTTGGTCGCGCTGGACGTCGCCTACGCGATTACCTGAAATCGCACAAGCAACCGATTAGAACACTGCATTATTCAAGGAGTTCGATAGGAAATGCGAGTTCGAAATGCAAGCCATGAAAACCATCAAAAATATTCACGAAAACGCATTCAGAAAACAAAGCCAAAACCAACGCAAGCGGCGTGAAAAGCAGAGCAACGGGAGGTCTCTTCCGACTCAGCCGCAGAGCCAATCCTCGAGGCGCAACCCGCTGAATATGGGACTTGGTTCCGAAGAAGACATTCCATAACGAGGAATGGATCTTAATTCAACCGTTCCCATTCGATCGACTCGGCCGATCCCGATCTATCGGTTCCGACCAAATCGATAGCGACAGTGTTCCTTTCTCGCGCACCCCGTAGACAAGTACGGGGCACGATATAGGGACGGGGCACTACAGCCAAGCCCCACAACTTTGACATACTGGCACAACTGGCCAGTACTCCTGCACGCCTGTCTTTGTTTGAGCTCCTGCGTCTTTCCAAAGACTCCCGAGAAGCTCTCTGCGAAGCTCTGAAGGACGCTGAATCATTTCTCAGTCAGGTCAAGCAGCCTGAAGACCTCCCAGCTACTTGTGCGCACTGTCATTGTGCGGATGAAGTTATCCCAAACATAACTTTCACCCAATAAGACATGCTGCTCAAGCACCACCGACATAACCGACCGCTGTATTACACAGGGTACATCGGTTCAGTCAAGGTGAGCCGGATTCAGATCGATCCGGGGTCTTTCCTCAGCATCATCCCGAAGGCACTGCTATTAAAACTGGGGATCCCTGTTGATATATATATAGTGTTATTGGGCTTTAGTCCCACATTGGCTAGAATGATAGGAGAGGAGGCTAGCCTCTTCTATATATATGTTGTTATTCCATTCACAATAAAATCACTTCAAGTCTCAACATGGTATCAGAGCCTAAAATTGCTTAGAATACCGTTAGAGACCCCTCCTCCACACAAACCCTAACCCTAATCCCATCCTCTTTCCCTTCTACGCCGCCGCTGCCGCCCGCTGCCGCTGCAGCTGCTGCCGCCCGCTGCCGCTGCAGCTGCTGCCGCTGCCACCGCAGCTGCAGCGCCGCCCCGCTGCTGCTGCTGCTGCAGCTGCCGCGCCGCCGCCGCCGCTGCCGCGCTGCTGCCGTTGCTGTGCCGCTGTTGCGGCTGCAATTGCTGCTGCTGCTGCCGTGGTTGCCTTCGAGCACACCACTTTTAGGGCACCTACGCTGTAGGTCAGCCTGAAAGTTGCTGTACCGTTTTTACGGCTGCAGGATTCATTGTACCGCTATTGCGGGTACAAGATTCACGCTCGTTGCTGTACCGTTTTTACGGCTGCAGGATTCATTGTACCGCTATTGCGGGTACAAGATTCACGCTCGTTCTTGAGATCAATCTCAAGGAGATGCCTATAATCCCTAGATCCGATGAAATCAGACATATTCGGATTTAGGAGAGGACGGCAAGGACGAGCGTGAGTCGTGGAGCAAGTGTGAAGTGATCGAGAAGAAGCATCGATGGAGGAGATTCTCAAGAAGCTGGATGCTGACGATGTGGCGACATTGCTGAAGTTGATAAAGGTGTCGGCTGGTGAAAGCACGACACGAGCACCGCCAAAGTTGGAACTACCCTCCATCGATCTGAAGTTGGATGGACCAGCCACCTATTTGAGTTGGTCACGGCGGGTGAGAAGAACCCTTGCAGGTAAGAACCTGGAGGGATTCTTGACAGGCGAGAAGACAGAGCCGGAAGAGGGCTCGACAGGACGCGACGAGTGGAAATCCACTCATATGGTGATTTATATCTGGCTTCTCAACTCCTTAGTCCAGTCTATTGCTTCCACAGTAGATGGCATTGAGATGGTGAAAGACGTATGGGAGAAATTGAGAAGAACCTATGATGGCATAGGTAACAATCTACGGATCTTCCAGATAAAAGGGGAGATCGACGACACCGTACAAGGCGAGAAGACGGTGCAGGAGTACGCTACGGAGTTGGAACGTCTCTGGCTGGATTATGATCACCATTCCAAACGGGCAAGCTGCGGGGACCCAAAGTGCAAGGAGAGACAGGTGTGTCTGCAGGAGAGGACGATGAAATTCCTTAAAGGACTGACTGCAGCATTCACACAGAGGACAGCCTTACTCCTCGCCCAGCCAGCGATCCCTAGTCTCGAGGAGACTATCTCAGCCATGATTCAGGAGGAGACGCGGATCAGATTACAGACAGGGACAGGCGCATCATCGACAGGTGCTTTACCCGAAGTGAAGTCAGCACTAGCAGCTACCGGTTCGGGGGATACAGGATCCAAGGGAGAGCTCTGGCAACAGAATCGGCAGTGCTACAACTGTGGGGAGATGGGCCACCATCGATATGCTTGTACCAAACCACCTAAGGAGGGAGACTCAGGTGGTGGACGTGGACGAGGATATGCTGGACGTGGACGTGGTCGAGGAGGCCGACGAGGCGGTCGAGGAGGCTATCGGGCAAACCTGCTGGTGGCAGATGGGAATGGAGGAGCTGGCGGCGCCTTTACTGAGGAGGATCAGGCGCTACTGGACCTGCTGGAGAGAAAGCAAAAAGCGTCAATCGAAGGAGACAGGAGGAGCGTAGCAGAGGAGGCATCCACTCCATTCTTCAGAGGCAACGCCGCTATGTATGCCCATCCATCAGAAGGTACTGACGAGTCTCACGCTCTGGCATCTATGTCTTCCCTTAAAATGTCAGACTGGATTATCGACTCAGGAGCATCTCGGCATGTGACCAGAAATGCTAGTAAGTTTTCCTCGTACACTCACCTAGCATCGACAGACACCATTCAGACTGCGGATGGTACTTTCCAACCAGTGGTCGGTAAGGGTACTGTTAATTGTACGGGTTCAGTAAGGTTATCCAATGTTTTGCATGCTCCATCCTTCCCAGTCAGTCTCTTGTCTATTAGTTCTATAATTCTCTAACTAAAATGCATTGTTTCTTTTGATATTCCTAAGGTGATCTTCCAGGAGAAAGGGACGGGACGAAGACTTGGGACTGGCACTTGGCATGATGGACTGTGGTACCTAGATCAAGACGGACTGGACTCAGCATTGGTGTCTATGGCAGAGAAGGCTGGAATGGAGGAGCTGCAGCAGAAGACTGAAGACACTTTGATACTTCATCATAGGAGGATGGGGCATTCTTCCTTTGATACTCTAAATAAGTTGTATCCAGATATGTATGCAAAATCAAATAAAAGGAAATTAGTATGTGATGCATGTGAGTTAGGAAAACTTACTAGGAGTTCATATGTTGGTAATGGTCATAAGAGTTCTTCAGTCTTTGAGGTAGTTCATTCTGATGTTTGGGGCCCATGTGCTACTAACACTATGAATGGGTATAAGTATTTTGTTTCGTTTATCGATTGTGCATCTCGTGTCACCTGGCTGTATTTGATGAAGAACAAAAGTGATGTATTTGCTTGTTTTCGGGACTTTCATAAATATGTCCAGACTCAGTATAATGCAGTGGTGAAGATACTGAGATCTGACAATGGGACGGAGTATACCAATAGGACACTTGCAGAGTACTTGTCAGCACATGGAATACAGCATCAGACCTCTTGTGCATATACACCAGCACAAAATGGAGTAGCAGAAAGGAAGAACCGACATCTTCTGGAGACCGCAAGAAGTATGATGATCGACATGAATGTCCCACAACACCTATGGGGATATGCGGTGTTGACAGCAGCTCAACTTATAAACAGGATGCCTTCAAAAGTCCTGGGATGGAAGTCTCCATGTGAAGTATTACAAGGTAATAATAGTGGAATACTTCCACTAAAGGTGTTTGGATGTGTGTGTTTTGTGAAGGACAACAGACCATTCGTTGGAAAACTTGACCCTAGAGCAGTCAAGTGCATCTTCGTGGGCTACTCAGCAACTCAGAAGGGGTATGTATGCTGGAGTCCAGTAGAGAAGAAGAAATTTGTTAGTATGGACGTCCACTTCCGGGAGCATGAGCCATATTACCGCCAGGATGGAACTTCGTATAACACGCCTCATACTACAAGTATAAGGCGAGAGGGGGAGATAGAGAACCTGGTGGTAACCGATTTAGAAGTTTGGCATAGAGACACGGTTGAGGAGGAACATGAAGGTGAAGCGGAACAGAGGGAGGAGACGAGAAGTGTTACACCTACGGCTCAGGGGGAGTTACTGACCTACAACAGGAGAAACAACAAGCAGACTACAAGACCAGTACCTACAGTGTCAGTGCCAAGACCAGTACCTACAGTGTCAGTGCCAAGTCCCTTGCCTGCGCCTGTCCCAACTCCTGAGACTCCTATACCACCATCCTCCTCATCTACACCACCACCCTCCTCAGGTGATATCGTTCCTCCGATGTCTCCCATACCACTACCTACACGAAGGACTACTCGCAGCAATGCGAGAAATCCTCCGGACAGATATGGTTGGGATCTTGCTAAGTTTGTTTCTTATGATCATATATCTTCTTCTCATGGAGCATTTATAGCATCTTTGGATAGTATTACTGTACCTAACAATTGGCAGGTTGCCAAGAACGATCCAAAGTGGAAAGCGGCAATGCACGAGGAGTTGGGAGCTCTTGAGAAGAACCACACTTGGGAGCTGGTGAGACTGCCAGAAGGGAAAAGAGCAGTTGGATGTAAATGGGTTTTTACTGTGAAACAGAACCCAGATGGACAGGTTGAGCGCTATAAAGCTCGACTGGTGGCAAAAGGATACAGTCAGACGTACGGCATCGACTATGACGAGACCTTTGCACCAGTGGCGAAGATGAGCACTGTCAGGACCTTGATCTCCCTGGCAGCCAATGGAGGGTGGAAGCTACACCAACTGGATGTGAAGAATGCATTTCTTCATGGAGATCTAGTAGAGGAGGTGTACATGGAGATACCACCAGGATTTGGCACAAAACAGACAGAAGGCAAGGTCTGCAGACTGAAGAAGTCTCTCTATGGACTGAAGCAGTCTCCTCGGGCATGGTTTGACAGGTTCAGGAGAGCAATAATAGGGATGGGATATCAGCAGATCAATGCTGATCACACTGTCTTCTTCAGACGGAGTGGAGGCCATATCACCATGCTTGCAGTATATGTAGATGATATGATTATCACAGGCAATGATGAGCAGGAGATCGCCCAACTCAAAGTAAAACTTGGCAAGGAGTTCGAGGTGAAAGATCTTGGCCCCCTTCGATACTTCCTTGGGATTGAGATTGCTCGAGATAATGAGGGAATCGTTCTTTCTCAAAGGAAGTACGCACTGGACCTGCTTACGGAAACAGGGATGATGGGATGTAAACCAGCTACGACACCGATAGACCAGAAGTTTAAACTGGATGCTGAAGCTGGAGAACCAGTTGACCGGGATAGATATCAGAGATTGGTGGGCAAGTTAATCTACTTAAGCCACACTCGACCTGATATCAGCTTTGCGGTAAGTGTAGTAAGCCGCTACATGCATGACCCCCGGAAGGGTCACATGGACGCAGTGTACCAGATTCTGAGGTACTTAAAGGGAGCCCCCGGGAAGGGACTGATCTTTAGAAGAAATAATCATGTAGGCATTGAGGGCTATTGTGATTCTGACTGGGCTAGCTGTGCTGACGACAGGAGATCCACATCGGGATACTGCATATTTGTAGGAGGCAACTTGGTCTCTTGGAGGAGTAAGAAGCAGTCAGTAGTGGCCAGATCAACAGCTGAAGCAGAGTATAGAGCGATGGCCTTGGGAGTCACAGAACTATTGTGGTTGAAGAATATGCTGACGGAGCTAAAGCTGGACCAGGGAGCAAAGATGAAGCTGTGGTGTGACAACCAGTCAGCTATTAATATTGCCAACAATCCAGTGCAGCATGACAGGACCAAACATATTGAGATTGACAGATTCTTCATCAAAGAGAAACTGGATAAAGGAGAACTAGAGCTGGGCTATGTTCCAACCAAAGATCAGGTAGCAGACGGACTGACAAAGGGGCTTAGTTCTATCAACATGATGAGAGGATGTGACAAGATGGGCTTAGTGAATATCTTTCGCCCATCTTGAGGGGGAGTGTTGATATATATATAGTGTTATTGGGCTTTAGTCCCACATTGGCTAGAATGATAGGAGAGGAGGCTAGCCTCTCCTATATATATGTTGTTATTCCATTCACAATAAAATCACTTCAAGTCTCAACAATCCCAATGTACCGGCTGGCGCCCTCCAACACAACCATCAGTGGCTTCAACGCTAGCAAAAGCGAGCCACTGGGCAAGATCCGACTGAAGTGTCACATCGGCAACCTCAAAACTGAGGTGACTTGTTATGTGGTGGATGCCGTAGTCAACTACAACATCCTGCTCGGCCGACCATGGCTACATGAGTACATGGTGGTGCCTTCCACGCTCCACCAATGCATGAAATATGTATCCACCAACGGCGTCATCCGGACGGAGTTCGCAGACATCGATCCGTTCAAAGGGATTGAAGCCTACTTCACCGATTCTGACTTGTACAAGCCACTTGACGAGGAGGAAGCCAACGATGCTGATGATAAGGCAGAGACGGCAACTGAGCCGGACACGGAGCCTGAGATGACTCCAGATGCCCCTTTGAAGATCCGACTGAAGGGGAAACCACCCCAGAAGGTGCCTCCAATGAGCATCAAACTATCAGGGAAAGCACCGACTCCTGAGGCTCCCCTGAAGATACGCCTCAAGGAAAAGCCGCCTCAAACATCGGCTCCCCTGGTGGCAAAATTACAAGGGAAGGCACCACTCACAGGAGGCGCAGTTGAGGCACCTCTGAAGGTGCGTCTTAAGGGCAAGCCCCCGCAGTCATCCAAGATGCCAGAGAGGGCTCACATAACCCTCTCAGACCCCAAAGTCAAAGCTGTGGTGGATTCTCCTGATCCGACCCCAGTGCTTACAGATGAGGAGCTTGGCGAATATATCTCTGCTGATGTAGATGCACCCTCCTTAGACAATGTAATCCTACGGGATAAAATCTCGTACTTTATCAATAATAGAGTGTCTTTTAATTATTCTTGTCTTCCACATTGGAATGCCATGTATACATTAGATAACGTTCTACGGTCGTTGCAAACACAAATAACGACCGTCCATCATGTAAATCGAGTAGTCCCATCTCAAGGAGTCTGTTTCATAGCCCCTCCACGAAGCCAAGACGAAGTATCCATCATTTTGGACAAAGTCGAGCGTCATCAAGACCTCCCGCCACTCGAGCCAGAACCTGATACCGGCAGAGTACAAGTCTATCGGTACACGGATACGGCAAAGCACATCATCCAAAAGATAGGCTACGACCTAAAAAGCAACAAAGGCCTAAACTACGGCAAAGGTCGACGTCTCCCTCTCCGGCTTCCAACACCCAAAGGAAAGCCGCAAGACTACTACAACAAAACTCGACGGGGGGTAGGCTATGTCATGCCGCCATCAACTCCAGAGAGTTCAAACGCAGAAGACGTAGAACATTCCCACTCGTCCGAAGCGTCGACTTGGGATTCCGATACAAGTATCGGATCAGTCTTCAGAAAAGTGCTGTCAGCTAACATGACGTCAGTACAACCTCAAAAAGGTGAAGGTGAAGACCAAGCGCCGGAACCCTTCGAAGAAGAACCCTGGGCTCAACGCCTAGGAGAACAATGGGAGTCTCGTTTTGAGTTATGTGAACCTCCCACCGAAGACGAAGTCGAGCAGATCGACCTCGGGGACGGATCTTCTTCCAAACCTATCTTCATCAGCAAAAGCCTAGAAGGAGAAGACCGAGAGTCTCTAATCCAGCTGGCTAAAGAGTATATCGACGTCTTTGCCTGGAACTATGAAGACATGCCGGGACTCGATCCACAGATCACAATGCATAGGTTGAACATCTTAACTGATGCCAAATCTATCAAACAATAACAGCGACGTTTCCGTCCGGACATTATGAATGCCATCGATCAGGAGGTGGACAAATTCTTGACCAGCAGCTTCATCCGTGAGGAACAGCACCCAGATTGGGTAGCCAATGTCGTACCTGTCACCAAGAAGAATGGAAAAATACGAGTCTGTATCGACTTCAGGGACCTCAACTCTGCTTGCCCGAAGGACGAATTCCCGCTTCCAATCACCGATGTGATGATCGACAACACATCTGGCTTCGAACGCATGTCCTTTATGGACGGGTATTCAGGCTACAATCAAATCAAGATGTTCCCCGATGACACAAAACACACGTCATTCAGGACTCCGAAGGGTGTTTTCTGCTACACAGTAATGCCTTTCGGCTTGAAGAACGCCGGTGCAACATACCAACGAGCTATGAGCACCATATTCCGTCAACATCTTCGCAAGACAGTCGAATGCTATGTTGACAACATCGCAGTCAAGAGCCGCCTCAAAGGAGATCACCTACAGGATCTGAAGACAGTCTTCGATCTCATGCGGGCACATCAACTCAAAATGAACCCCGCTAAATCCTTCCTGGGGGTTTCTAGCGGTAAATTCTTGGGCTTTGTCATCACGGCAAAAGGCATTCATGTCGATCCCGAGAAGACCAAAGCCATCCTCAATATGGACCCTCCGAAGAATCTTCGAGAACTTCGGGCATTACAGGGACGTCTGGCATACATCCGGAGGTTCATAGCAAACCTCTCCGGTAAATGTCAACCCTTTACTCAGCTCATGAAGAAGGGAGTCTCTTATGTCTGGACAGAGGAGTGCCAAAAGGCTTTCGACGACATCAAAGCCTACTTGACGAGCCCACCAGTCCTGGTGGCACCTGTCGCTGGCAAACTATTTCTCCTCTACGTCCGTGCCATGGATCATTCTCTTGGCGCTCTGCTGGCTCAAAATAGCGATATAGGCTATGAGCAAGCAATATACTACCTCAGTCGAACCCTCATCGGGGCCGAACACCGGTACAACCCCATTGAAAAGGAGTGCTTGGCTTTGGTGTTTGCCATCCAGAAGACTCGTCATTATGTCTCGGGCCAGACAATTCATGTCATTTCCCGAGTCAATCCGCTCAGAGTCCTCATGACGAAGCCAGGATCATTGAACTCCCGGCTAGCCACATGGGCGATCTTGCTAACACCGTATAATATGGTGTTTGTCCCGTAAAAAGCTGTTAAAGGTCAAGCTCTGGCTGACTTTTTAGCTGCACACCCCATCCCAGAATCCTTAAAACTTTATGAAGACATCTCGGATGAGGTCCAAGAATCCAACGTCACTGAAGGAAGCTCCGTTTGGCGGATGTTTTTCGATGGTGCTTCAAGAACAGGCCCCAAAGGCCAAATCATCGCAGGAGTGGGGGTAGTCTTAGTCTCCCCCGATCAGTTGGTCATCCAGCGTGCTTACTCCCTTTCGGAGCCGTGCTCTAACAATGTTGCCGAGTACAACGCACTCATCATGGGACTCCAACTCGTACAACAGCTGGGGGTGGACCATCTGGAAGCCTACGGTGACTCAAAACTCGTCGTGAACCAGATTCGGAGGCAATACGAGGTTCGCCATGAAGATCTGATCCCTTACCACGAAGTTGCATTGAATATCATCTCAACCTTCACTGGGTTCTTCATCGTACATGTACCCCGTCTATAAAACTTGGAGGCCGACGCTTTGGCTGGCCTCGCAGCCTCATTGGCAGCGCCCCTTGGGACTCAACACTATGTCACGGTAACTGGCCGAGACTTGGTTTGTCCTAGAAACAACCTATGCTTGCGAGTGGCTCATGCCATGCCGACGAACACTGGTGTTAATGTCCGAGACTGGAGGTTTCCGTTCATTGACTTCGCTGTCTACGGAATCCTTCCAGAGGACCCGAAGGAAGCCGTCTCAGTCAAAAGATGCTCTCTTCGATTCTACTACGATACAGCTACCAAAACGCTGTACCGACGCTCCTTCGATGGGCTTCTCCTTCGATGCCTGTCCAACGAAGAAGCAGCCAAAGCTCTTCGAGAAGCTCATGACGGAACTTGCAGAGCTCATCAACCTGGTCCTAAGTTGCAGGATCGACTACGACGTATGGGCTATTACTGGCCAACCATGGCCGCCGATGCTGTTGAATATGCTAAGAAGTGTCACGCGTGCCAACTTCATACAGATTTCATACATACACCGCCTGAACCACTACATCCTACGGTCGCCTCCTGGCCCTTTGAAGCCTGCATGGACATTGTGGGACCAATCACCCCTCCTTCATCAAGAGGACACCGCTTCATCCTGGCCATCACTGATTACTTCTCCAAATGGGCAGAAGCAGTCCCACCAGCGGAAGTAAAGAGCTCCAGGGTGGTCAGCTTTATCAAACACCATGTCATTTACCATTTCGGATTACTCCGACGGATCATTCATGACAATGGTCCTCAGTTTATCAGCCACATTTTTAGCAGGTTCTGTGACAAGAATCGTATTCAAAATGTGACATCCACCGCCTACAATCCGGCAGCAAACGGATTGGCCGAGGCGTTCAACAAGACTATCGTTAGGCTGCTCAAAAAGGTCGTGTCATCCAACAAACGCGACTGGAACAAAAAGCTTGGTGAATGCCTTTGGGCCTACCGCACAACGGTACGGACCCCAACAGGCAACACACCATTCTCCCTGGTCTACGGGAGCGAAGCGGTACTGCCTCTCGAGATCCAGATACCCTCACTCCGCGTAGCAATAACAAACAAACTCACAGAAGAGGACAATCAACGTCGTCGTCTGCAGAAACTGGAGGCACTCGATGAGAAGCATCTCCTGGCTCAACAACGCATCGAACTCTACCAAGCCCGTATATCACAGGCTTTCAACAAGAAGGTCAAATAGAGGACTTTCCAAGTTGGCGACCTACTTCTAGCAGTCAGAAGGCCAATGGTGTTAACTCACAAGACACCAGGAAAGTTCAAGCCCAAGTGGGAAGGACCTTTCATCATTGAGACGGTATACTCAAACGGTGCTTACCGCCTCGCCAAACCCAATGGGGGCTTGTTCATGATGCCCATCAACGACAAGTTCCTAAAGAAGTACTATTCTTGATCCTTCAGATATGTGCTTCGCCAAAGGGGATCTGTGGGCCCAATCATCGGGGCTCACACACAATCTCCTTCCACAAACTCATACGCTTCTGGAACCCAGCTGTTTCGTGGCATCCTTCAGTAGAAAGACAACCACGTCCACATCACCTCTGAGTTGTTCCTCTACACCCTACAAAGCAAAATCTTACGCTATGTAAGCCGACGCTACCCTTCATGTTTACCACGTCCATATTACCTCTGAGTAAACATCTCGTACAAACAACCCCTGCATTGTCGTACATTGATCGCAGAACTTCCATGTCCACATCACCTCTGAGTTGTTCAGCATATCCCCCAGGATCATCCCTACCACGTTCATAATACCTCTGAGTAGGAAGATTCTATCATTTTGGACCCAATGATTGCCATGTCCACATCACCTCTGAGCAAACATGTTGGTTCCTTCAAACTTATTATCTGTACCTAAAAACCAAGGTGCGCAAAAGATAATAGGTCCACACAAATCATCAAGTTCATAATAACAAAAATGAACACATCACAAAAAAGTTGTGTGCTTCTTTATTTTCTAAAAAAAAAGAGAGTACAGAACTACACTATTCTCCAACAAGGGTTGCAAAAGAACATAAAAAATGGAGAAGCTACAGTCCCTGAACCTCTCCAGGGTGGGCTGAGAGCTCTCTGACTCGACGTCTTAAGTCGGCTGTACGGGTCTCCACAGTCGCCAGGACTCGACGCTCAGCTTCTTGACGCATCAATTCAACAACCTCAGCGGAAGTTTTGCTCTCATGCTTCTCATCAAGCTGTTGTCGCTGCTGAGCCAAGGCAAGAGTCCGCTGAGTAAAAGTCACTTCCTCCTTCTTGAATGCTGCGTGTTCAGCCCGGACACGTTCGGCATCTAACTGGAGTCGAGCCCGTTGGTCCTCAAGGCGGCGCATCTGGGTATTGATCTCTGCGATATTAGCATCCAACGCAGCTCGCGTTTCCATCGTCTTCTTCATGGACTGAGATAACTGCTCTACCGCAGCCTCAGTCTCAGCCACCGCATGCTCCCAAATGCCCACAGTGGCCTGGTAGGAAGACTCGATCTCGGCAATCAACTTCCCCTTCTCCACATCTATCAGGACGGAGAGGTCATTGCGCTGGATGCGCTGAAGTTCCGTAAGCCGCTCGTCTAGCTCGATCACCGAAGCCTCCAGAATTTTGGCCATATGGTCGTGGCCTTGGTGAACGTGGATCAGCTCGATACAGGGCATTGCCAGAGTTCTTGCCGTCGTAAAGCTCCCGTTGGCATCCATCACCGCAGATACACCCCTCTGCAGTATTTTGTATACCACCTCGACGAGGAATTTCACATATTCGCCTACGTCCGCCAGTACCTGCAGCGTCATAGCAGGAGTTGGTGGAGCTACTACAGTTAGCGGACCGAAAGAAGATCCGCCAACCTCAACCTGCGAGGCTGGAACCTCGGCATCAATAGGCTCTTCATCAACAGGGGCTGGACTGCTAGCCCGAGGAGCCGAAGGAATAGAGGAAGCCCGCACAGGCGTCGAGATAGTACCCCAAGTAGAAGGAGTAACAGAGGGTTCCACACCCTTACCCTTCTCAAGCCCGGAGGAACCACCGACGTCAACGGCCACCTCTTCTACCCCCAACGTTCTATCAACAACCGGTACCTCCTCTGACAGAATGGGGAGATCATCACTTGCCTCTTGACCTGCCCCAGCGGTCGTGATCGGCAGGCGGGTCTCGTCATCAAACCCCTCCACAGGGGCCGCATCTGTCACTACCTCCTGATCGGTAGCTACCTCAACTATTGAGGCTGGGGTAGGACTCGGCAATGCTGCAGCCGACCCCCCTTCATCAAGACAAGGAGGGGAATCAACCCTCTCCTCTATTCCAACCATACCTGTTGCCCCCGCAACAGTCTCTTGCAGCTCTGGAGCAATGTCATCCGAAGGCGACGAACTCCAATTCACCTCATCGTCAGGATGCCTCGAGTCCGTAGGATCCTCAATGTCCAAGGCCTCCACGGCAGACTGTACCTTCCCGAAATTTGTTGCAACCTCAAAGACAGGAGATACTAAAACCTCCGCAGGAATATCTTCGGGACCCTCCTCTACGGGAGACATTATCATCGGTGGAATGCGCTCATCAGAAGAGCCTGCCACCTCCTTCGGTTTACTAGCACCCGGTTTTGAAATACGGGACTTCTTCTTCGACGATTCCTGCAAGAAGAAAAGCATAAGTCACCACAATGACAAAATAAATTAGAATTACGGAGCACTCCTTACCTCAGCAGGAACTGATCCCGTTGGCATTACGAGTGGCACTTCCGTAACCTTTGGAGTCGACGTCTTCCTCGACCTTTTTGGTACAGAAGAACCAGCTTTTGTGTCAGCCCGCCTCTTCCCAACAGACGGGTCTCTCACTGGTGCTGTAGCAGCAGCCCGATATCCCGCCAACTCTGGTGGACGATATGATCGGGCTGCCATCAACAAATTCGCCCTGACCTCCATGCTTCTTGTTCAAAGTATTCCAAAACTTATTCAAAAGTTTTGAAAACTTTGAAGGGGGTCTTGTAGAAGCATGGAATTTCACAACCAAGAAAGCCCATGCACCAGACACTACATGCGCCAGAACTTGGACCAAGTACTTCACAACAAAATCAACAGATATAGACATTTGAAAGAGGACTTTTTATTTATATACAAAAGTCTATTACATGTCTAGAAAAGGTTGTACAAAGGAGAATTTCTACAAAAGAAAGATCTTAAGTCTACAGCCAGCGGCCACCATGCGCCTCCAGATAGGCGCAGCAGTCACCATGTGCCGCCAGTTAGGTGCAGCAGATACCATGCGCCTCCATCCAGGCGCATCCCACCATCTCCTCAGCAGCTCAGTTATGTGCATCCAGCTCAGTTATGTGCATCCCTTCAGCAGCCCAGTTATGTGCCGCTCTTCCAGCCAGGCTCATCTGATAAGTGCTTCGACTAAACAAAGCATTTAACCCTCTGGCTGGAACCAAGGAAGAGAAGAGCACCATAAATCTGTGGCCAGGAGAGGCTTCGAAAGAGCCTCCAAAGACCAAGGAAGACCGTAATCGAAATACGGCTAAAGGAGCAGCTTTCAACACAACCAGAGTGGGCGACACCCACTTTGAAGGAATAAAGAGCCTAGCACCGCCATTCCGATCTACGGCTCTTCCGGAACAACGGAGACGAGGCCCGAACATCCCTATCTTTGGATGCAACAGGCACCTTCCGCCTGCCTCAGAAGCCCTCGACTCCGTCTTTTGGATGTAACAGTCACCTTCAAGTGCATCAACGACGACATGGCGTCTCATCTTCACCCTTGGAAGCATCTCGTCAACAGAATGCATTCGAGCACACAAGTTCATGTCGGAAAGACGTGAGAGAACGAGAGACCAACCTTCTCTCCATGCCACTATTTATAAGCCGGGCAGATCAAACCCACGCTCCAAGTGGATGGCTCTCCAAATTCCGTGCAATGAACTCACATTAAATGGATGAACCAGACGCTTTGACTTCAGCCAAACGGCTAGTTAAAAGCACTCGAGAAGCGAAACAGCCGCATCATTAAAGACGTGTCGGATGCGCCCGCTGGGCAGCGCATCACACCCCTTCAAACACCAAGCACCTCCCACAGATGCGTCCTGTACCGAGCGCATCACAGAGGATGCGCCCCCATACGTCCCCATACGCCTAAGGGAACGTCAACCAACGCGCCCACTCAGCTGTCCATCGAATGTCACCATGCTGAACTGACAGAGTTGGCAGCACGCCTCCCCAAGTCTGAACGGTTGACAGCTTTTGCAGAAAACGAAGCGTCCATAACGTCAGCATCATCATGACTTTACCCCGACGGCTACTGCCACGTGGCCATCCAACCATCCGTATGTGCCTCAAAAGCCATGCGCCTCAGACCCTTCACTGGTCCCTAAAGACAGAAAAAGAGTCTCCAGTTGAAGCTTTGCATGCGCCTCAAAAGCCATGCACCCCAGACTGATCTCTGATCCCGAAAGACAGAAGGAAAGTCGCTCGCATGTGCCTCAAAAGCCATGCGCCCAGAACGGTTCGTGACTCCTAAAGGTCAGGAGCCAAAATCTCATCATGCGCCCAATCCAAGGTGCATCCCATCAAATCATCCCCCCATCAGATCCGAGATCTCCGAGCCATGAGTCGACGACACGTGTCCTTTGACTCAACTCATCCAAGATTTCAGCAACAGAAAGATCTTCTCCTCTGCTACGTGTCGGCTCACAACAGCAGTATGAAGAATTCAACCCCTCGAGTAGGGCACATCATCCATGCGCCTCCATCAGCAATCTCCACGTGGCGTCCCCACGTACCGGCGCATCCTACATATGCGCGCATGAGCAGCCAACCTGCCCAGCTATAAATAGAGGGATTATTTCCTTCTGACACACACATACGGACAACGTACAGAATCCACAGCGAACATACAGAGAATCACCAGAGGGGCAGAGATAGACACTTAACGTCTTTCTCCTCTCGGCAAGCTCCAGCACCCAGAGCAATCTACACCTTCAGAGAATCGATAACCGTCGTCAGCCCGTCAATGGAGTCAACGCATTACCACTCGCTCCATTGGCACTAAGGACCCAGCTTAAACAAAAGTGTACTCCTAGGACTACATCTAAGTCCTATATTGTAACACTATTCTGTTTGTATTATAGTTTTCAATCAAACAATTTTAATGGCAAACATGGACGAGGGTGTTTGTTTTGATCTGTTGCACCAGAGAGTCCACACTAGGGACAAGGGTGTTTGTCGTGTTCATTGGCACCAGAGAGTCCACACTCGGAATGAGGGTT
>JANAVB010037296.1:0-25000 GCA_029216955.1 Iris pallida | reverse complement strand
ACCATGTTAAATACTGATCCTTGGGGTAGCAAGTTAAAATATCACATGTTGTACTTTCAGTTACTACCATGCTTAGAACAGTCTTTATATATCCCTCACATGATTAGAATTTAGGTTATGGGAAAACTGATAGTTGAGTACGTGATCATGCCCCCTTCTCTGTACGTATGTACCGAGCAAGGTTGACATTTTATATGTATACCTTGTCGTAGGCTTTATCTCAAAGCAGATTTGTACGTATGTACATCTATCGCCTTATCACTTGTACGAAAGTACATTTCATTATGTGCCCCTGCACATTGTACACCTATTGACGATCACGTATCTGCTACAGTTTTAAACATTACATATACATCTGTCTCTATGACATATGTATCCTTGCCATGATAGATTATGTGATGCCATGTTTACAGTTATTCCTCTATGTTCATTTCCATGTTTCATATGCTAGTTTGCTAGATTCAGTACTTGCTCCCGTCCTGACAGGATAACGTTGTAGGTATTCTTACTGAGGAGGAGTTGCTCTGTGATCCGTATTATGGAGTTACTGCCGAGGACCCGGCTCTGCTTTACGAGGATGTTCCTGCGGGGAACCTCACCTAGTTGTCTTTTTTATTTTTAGACTTTTGAAAGTAGTCATGTATTTAGACTACGTATTTTGTAACTGGACATGTATCCAGTTTTACATTTCAGACTTGTACTTTAGACATTATACTATATGAGATGACTTTTGTGTATAGAGCATTTATGACTTTTATTCACTTATAGAACTGTTAGCACATTTAGTCTTATCCTGTTGTCTTTAGAACAGCTTACTACGTTTTTATATCAAACGTAGGCTGGGCATGACTCGGCCTGGCCCAACAATTTGGGTAGCGGGTCGTGACATGTTTTTAGTGGTGGCCCATGTAGGTCATGACTAAATTATTTGGTTACGTTATTGTACCAAGCATGCCAGCAATTAGGAACTTAAGGTAATTAGACAACATTAGGAATGACGCTTAGAACACTTAGAGGAATGCTAGGATTGCAACATAGGAAATACATCACATGCTTGCTATTATAATTAGATTTTCTTGCCTATGATTGCTTACTTTAAACAAGTCCTTATAAGACCTTTTTATTGTAATTAGATGGTGCTTACTCGTTCATCCCAGTACGTCACACCAGAGAATGGCGCACTCCCTATCCAGTCAGCTGACCAGTTGACTGATACACCCCCACCTCCACCTACCACACTCCCCCACTCCACAGATCCACAGACCTAGATGCCTCCACCACCTTCCACATCCCAGTCCCAGCAGGCCCCGATACTCCCACCACCCCCTATCATCATACCTATCCAGGCTTCCGTCACACTCGACGGGAACCAGCTGCTCACTATGATCCAGGGGTTCCTAACAACCCATCAGGAGCAGACTGTCCTACTCCGCCAGAGAATGGAGCGTTCTGAGGAACGTCCCGTGGTCCCACCACCTATAGAGCTACGGCAGAGAGCGGGGATGATCAAGGACTTCATGGGTCTGAATACCAAGGAGTTCTCAGGGACTGAGGGCATAGTAGTAGCAGATGACTGGCTAGATTCGGTAGAGAGGACGCTCCTTGGAGTTAGGATGTCGCGTGACCTCCAGGTCGAGGCAGCGGGATTTTTGCTGGTAGACTTGGCAGGAGTCTGGTTCCGGAATGAGCCGTTGTTTGTGAGAGGGAGAGCCACTTGGGATCAGTTTAAGACCCAGTTCAAGAAGAAATTTTTCTTGACCACTGCTAGAGTAGCCATAGGGCTACGATTCCAGAACATCCAGCAAGGGGAACCGTTCTGTTGATGAGTATGCGGCAGAGTTTAGTCGCCTGAGCCGTTTTGCTCCTAGTCTGGTTGCAGATCCAGAGGAGATGACCCGTAGGTTTTGCCATGGTCTAGTCCCAGACATTGGCATTCTTATAGTGGCGAACGGTACGACTGACTACTACCAGAGACTAGAGTTGGCCCGGAGCATTGAGGAGCGTCTTCTGTCTAGCAAGAGGCCGGCTTCTGTACATCATGAAGGGACCGTCCAAGCGTCAGGCTTTCCAGCAGAGAGCACCGACGCTGCCCCAGCAGACTTACCATCCCCCTACATCACATCACCCGATCCCTGCCAGTTAGAGCCCCGGGACCCCGACATCAGCAGCAGCAGCAGCAGTAGAGGGAAGCTATATGTTTTTTTTGTGGAAGACCAGGGCATGATTACACCATCTGCAGGAAGACCAGCAGCAGCAGTGTTTGGCTTGTGGGTCTGCCACCCATCAGCTTCGAGAGTGCCCAGTAGCAAAGACTATAGGACCGCTTCCGACTCAGCAGCAGAGGTTTGGGCAGCATCTGCAGCAGCAGAAGGGGCCTCAGGGGAAGGTTTATAGTCTAGCTCTCGAGCCAGAGCCGGAGCAGGTTTCAGAGCCAGATTACTTAGCTGACGTCATCACAGGTCATGTTTATTTACATACTTTTCTAGCTGTATGCTTGTTTGATTCTGGTGCATCTCATAGCTTCCTATCATTAGAGTTTATGCATAAACACCATCTAGTAGCTACACTTACTGCGGAGATTAGTAGAGTGATGACGGGAGGAGGACCAGTGCCTATTAGATCTATCTATAGATGTTCTATTTTTATAGCCGGGAGAGAGTTCAGGGGACGATTCTTTGTGATGCCACTCCCCGGTTATGATACCATATTGGGGATGGACTGGCTTAGCTATGCCCATGCATCTATAGACTGTCATGAGGGTAGTATTTTGTTCAGTCCCCCAGGTACAGCACCATTCAGTATCAGGAGGACAGGACCGGAGATCAGCCTAGAGCCGAACTGTTGTGGGACAGTTGGAGACGTAGCACCTGCCACACCCTATCATTAGGGAGTTTATGGATGTATTCCCAGAGGATCTTCCAGGGCTTTCGCCTGACAGAGATGTGGAGTTCACTATAGATTTAGCGCCGGGTTCATCACCAGTATCCCGGGCTTGCTATAGAGTGAATCCCAAGGAGGCAGTAGAGATGAAAGAGCAGATTGATGACCTGTTGAAAAAGGGTTTCATTCGATCCAGTACTTCTCCATGTGGAGCGCCAGTGCTCTTTGTGTCTAAGAAGGATGGTACAGTCCGGTTGTGTATTGACTACCGGGCCTTGAATACCATCACCATCAAGAACAAATATCCTCTGCCCAGGATAGATGATTTATTCGACCAGTTGAGCGGGGCGAACGTGTTTTCCAGGATAGACTTAAGATTCGGGTACCACCAGGTGAAGGTTAGGACAGCAGACATCCAGAAGACGGCGTTCAACACAAAGTACGGGCAGTACGAGTTTCTGGTGATGCCATTTGGTCTCACAAATGCGCCAGCTGTCTTTATGAATTTGATGAATAAGACATTTCACCAGTATCTGGATAAGTTCATCGTAGTGTTTATCGACGACATCCTGATATACTCGAAGACGCCAGAGGAGCATGCAGAGCACTTGCGGATAGTTTTAGGGATTCTGAGGCGGGAGAGATTGTTTGCCAAATTGTCGAAGTGCGAGTTCTTTTTAGACCGAGTGGAGTTTCTCGGCCATGTAGTCACTGGAGATGGAATCTCGGTGGACCCCAGGAAGATTGCTACAGTTGAGACATGGAAGGCTCCGACGTCAGTTTCAGAGATCAGGAGCTTTCTGGGTTTAGCAGACTATTATAGAAAGTTCGTCCAGGACTTTGCTAGGATAGCTGAACCCATGACGAAGCTGACGCGGAAGGATGCAGAGTAGATCTGGTCAGAGGACTGCCATGTAGCATTTGAGGAGCTAAAGAGGAGGCTGACGACCGCTCCAGTTCTGACATTACCTTCAGGATCTGGAGGTTTCACCATATACAGTGATGCTTCTGGAAAGGGGCTAGGATGTGTCCTACAGCAGCATGGGAAAGTGATTGCTTATGCATCTAGGCAATTGCGGACTCATGAGCGGAATTATCCTACCCATGACCTAGAGTTAGCTGCGGTGATCTTTGCACTCAAGTTATGGAAACATTACTTATACGGAGAGCGTATGGAAATCTTTACTGACCACAAAAGCTTGAAGTATGTGTTCATGCAGAAAGAGCTGAACATGAGGCAAAGACGATGGTTGGAGTTGATGAAAGACTTCGACATCGATTTACAGTATCATCCCGGGAAGGCAAATGTGGTGGCGGATGTGCTGAGCAGGCATCCGATGGCATGGTACCTGATGATTGATCGGCATTTACGGGAGGATCTGGAGAAGCTCGGTATCGAGCTAGTTCGGCCAGGATCAGTGTTACAGATGATGGCACTTGACATTCAGTCAGGTTTGATGGAGCAGATCAGAAAGGCACAGTCTACAGATGACAGCCTTCGCAGACTTCGAGCCCAGGCGTTAGCTGGATTGCTGGATGACTTCATTATAGCAGAGGATGGATCCTTGAGGCATGGCAGCCGATTGTGCGTGCCGAAGGGAGAGCTGGTAGAGGCAGTCTTGCAGGAGGCGCACCGATCGAGATATTCTATTCACCCTGGTGCTAACAAGATGTACCGTGACTTGCGGGAACATCTTTGGTGGCACGGGATGAAGAGGGATATATCACGTTTTATCTCGAGATGCCTAGTTTGCCAGTAGGTCAAGGCGGAGCGCCAGAGGCCAGCTGGTTTGTTGCAGCCGTTACCCATTACCGAGTGGAAGTAGGAACATATTACGATGGACTTCGTCTCAGGGCTTCCTCATTCCCAATGAGGAAAGGATGCCATTTGGGTCATCGTGGACAGGCTGACGAAGTGTGCGCACTTCATACCCTTCAAGGTGGGGCTTTCCACCGAGAAGTTGGCGGAGCTATACATGCAGCAGATAGTTCGCCTACACGGAGTGCCGGTGAGCATCGTGTCAGACAGAGACAGCAGATTCACTATCCCACTACTGGAGGAGCTTGCAGGAGGAGTTGGGCAGTAGGGCTCAAGTTCAGTACGGCGTACCACCCGTAGACAGATGGGCAGTCCGAGAGGACGATACAGACACTGGAGGATATGATGAGGACCTGCGTGCTCGACTTCGGAGGATCATGGGAGAGCCATCTGCACTTGGTAGAGTTTTCATACAACAACAGCTACCAAGTCAGTATCGGTATGTCTCCTTTCGAGGCGCTTTATGGACGACGATGCCGTACACCGCTCTTTTGGGATGATGTCGGAGACAGAGTTATGCTTGGGCCAGAGATGATCACGGATGCAGCAGAGAAAGTCGGGATGATCAGAGACAGGCTCAGAGTAGCTCAGGAGAGGCAGAAATACTGGGCTGATGCTAGTCGCAGGCTGATGGAGTTCGCAGACGGTGATATGGTGCTAGTGAAGATATCACCTACTAGAGGGACGATCCGGTTCGGACGAGGAGGGAAGCTGAGCCCAGATACATCGGGCCATTCGAGGTACTTGGCAGGATTGGTGAGGTAGCTTATAGGGTTGTACTTCCACCCAACCTAGCAAGAGTTCACGATATCTTTCACGTATCTCAGCTGAGGAAGATATATTCCGGACCCAGTCATGTGCTAGATCATACAGAGTTGGAGGTCGGACCGAGCCTTACAGTTTCTGAGCAGCAAGTGGAGATATTAGACAGGAGAGAGAAGAGGCTGAGGAACAAGGTTATACCCTTAGTACGAGTAGCTTGGAGCCGTCACTCTCCAGGTGAATCTACTTGGAGAGGGAGTCGGACATGAGGGAGAGATACCCTTACTTGTTCGAATCCAACCGCTGCGAGGGAACCACCTGTTCCCGCTTGATACCTTAGAGGTTAGTTTCGATCATAGCCTTAGTCAATTATTGCCTTGCTTGCTATGTTAGAATATTGTAGGGTCTTCAATCCTTGTGAATTTCGATGACGAAATTTTTCAAGGAGGGAAGACTTGTAAGCCCCTGTTTTTCAAAAATTATTTGATTAGTTTTAATTAGCTTTTTATGTCATTTTTTTAGCCTTAAAATATTTACTATGATTTTTAGGAATTATTCTAGAATTTTTAAATGAGTTTTAAATGAGTTTTAAATGCTAAAATATTATTTTGTAATTTTTTAAAATGTTTTTACTGCATTTTGTAATTTATTAAATTGTTTAGATATCAGTTTGCAATTTTCTATTTGTTCATGCAAATTTTATATGCATATAATCGCTACGGGAGGGGATTTGTAAATTTTATTTGCATTGTTTACCTGTTAGGGCTTTTGTGTAAATCCTAAAACTCTAGGGGCCCTATTGCTAAACCGCCGTTAACCCCCCCCCCCCCCCGGCCTCGGCCACCTGGCCCCGACGACCAGCCGCCATTTCCGGCCAGCGCACAGCCCCGACCGCCTCAAACCCGCCTATTTAAACCCCCCCCTCTTCCCAGACCTGACCCTAACCCTAAAACCCCACCACGACCGCCCACGACCACCGTCTCCTCCACTTTTCCCCCCGTCGTAACCCTAACTCCGACGTACCCTACCACCGCCTCACCGACCACCGTCGTCAGTCGCCACCACCGCCATTCGACTGTTTTCCATAAAGAAATTCTCTTTATTTGTTGTGTATCTGGGAAAATTACAACTGTAGGAATCCGATCTAGAAGACGATCGCTTTATCCCTTGGACTATGCGAAGAAGAAAAGCTCTCAAAATTTTGACAGTAGATATCAATGTATCTGTACAATGAATAAAAAAAAGAACTCTATTTATAGAGTCAAAACAGTAACTGAAAAGATAACTACCTCACCACTAGTGCATTTGAAAAGTCACGCAGACTCTAAATACACGCAGGGTTAGTGAGTAGTTACTGGACGTGGCCCGTAACTGTTGGACACATGGCATTAGTGCATGAGTCGTGTGCAAGTTACTGGGCACGCGAGAGAGAGATCGGTGGCATGGCTGCCACGTACTCCAGTTGAAATGAAATCCACGCTGTCTTGCTGAAGGCAAAAAATCCACGCAGTTTCGTTGACGCAGACTCGTTGAAGGCAAAATCCACGCAAGCTTTGAAGAAGAATACTTCAGAATTCACGCAGGCTTTGAGAAGAATAACTCAAAAATCCACGCAAATTTGAGGAAGGAGAAGGTTCAGAATCCACGCAAACCGCCAGCTGTCTTGATTTGGCACGCTTCGTCTGACACAAAATCTCTGACATTGATTACATTATCAGCCGCATTAAATGAAGATAAGACCCAAAGTCACCCCAACTTGGTGAATAGTGAGTCTTGCTAAGGAAGATTTCGAAAATCACGCAAAAGACGGCGATGATCTCTCGAATTCTGTACATACGTGGCATACGAGGAGACGTTTCTCGACTGTTGTGTTGTCAGTCATTATGATTCTGACGTATGGCTGAGCTGTCTCTGCGTGACTTCTAAAGGAGATGGCCAGGCAGAACTTAGCGTATCTTTTGTGCTGCTTCTTGGATCACTCTGTGTGACTTGTTCTGATCAACTCAGCGTGACTTTCATTTTTGAGGCCTACAAAACCCCCTTCAAAGTTTTCGAAAAAATGATAAAATATTTTTGAAATACTTTGAAATAGAGATGATGAAATGAGTTAAAGTCACGCTGAGATGGCTCCAAAATTTTTCGGAAGTCGAAAAGACTTCGAAGTTCTTTGAAAATATCCAAATGAACTTATTAAATGTCATAATGACTCTTCGTTCTCCGAGACTGATTGCGTCCAATTTATGGTGGAATATGAACTGTCGACGAGATCTGTTATATAAACAGGGAGTGATTCTCAGTTTTGACTTCATCTCTCGAAAATATGACCCCAAAGGAAGCAGCTGAAGAGGAAGCACGCAAGTTGGGCTTTTGTTTCCATGGTGACCCCACCTTTGGGGGTAAAGAACCTGAACCTGTCGTCATTGAGCTCAAGGACGACGCCACGCAGTTAGCCAAGAACCTCTTGAGCTACTTTGGATTGGATGGCTCGTCTTCTTCTGATGGGCGGAGTCTTATGGAGAAGCGTGAAATGCTCGAGACTCTATTGCATCGCCTGGGAGTTAAGAGCGTAGAGGAGTTAGGCATCAAACTTAGCCGCTCTGGAAAATAGGGCGTAACTTTCTACGCTTTTGTTGCACTTCTTTTTTTTGTCTTTTTGTAAGGCCATCAGTGCCTGTTTAAAGAATGAAGTACAACTTTTGTGTTTGATCTGCGTGCCTTTTAATGAAGAAGATTAATTAGCACTCTTTGACTGTTTCCAATGTTGTACGGTCTCCCGAAGTACACATGACACTCATTCCATAATTTACGAGCGCTATTTATGCGAATCTTTTCCAAGAATAGACCTGCACTTGATCCTTTAAATAGATGGATGAACTCCACGCAAACTCATCTTCCCATTCTTCTTCCTCTCTTCTGAGAATGAATTTTCTATGAGAAGAAAATAGGAAAGCCATGTTGTCTGATGTTAAATCTCTGTGCATGCTACCAGACATGGATCTGTCAATCCTTAGCAGCAAACTCAGCGGTAAGTTCAATATACACGCATCGAATTTTTTTTGTTTGCTAAGGACAAATTCATCTTCCTGAAATGAACATAATACATCTGTCTTTGCTTGGCCAGTTTCTGTTGACTGATTTTTCTTTACTGTTTCTTGCAGAATTTTGGCTGAAAACCTTCTTCAGAACTGGCATTGGGGATATGGATGCTGTAGAGAATATCCTGCTGACATCTACATCAGGGAGCTCATACGCTTTTGATGCATAAATCAGACAACTCAGAACTCTTCGTGAGGTAGAAGGGTCTTCCTTAGATGATAGGAAGAGCCTTTATACACGAGAGTTGGATGGTGGAGTTAACTCTACTACCGAGAGATTGGGTAGTAGAGTTCCTTTCAAGGCAGAACCAGGAATTGTATCCCAAGGTTTGGATACATTCCTGTCTTTCTTGAGAGGTTACCCCCATCCACCAGTTGTATTGGCAGCAGCACGTTTTCGTGTTGCCCTACTCTGTGGTTCTCCTCTCGTCTGAGAGATAAGACCAGAGTTTGATTCCTGCTGGACACCCAGGAATTGCCACAAACAACGAGATTGCCAGAGAAGATCCAAGAAGAAATAGATCTCAGTTGTACATAGAATGAAAATCCAAGATTTGTAATAGATTTCCATTATGATTTGTAGGAAAGTCTAAGAAAATGTAATAGACTTTTTGTGGTGAAATGGGAATGGAAATGACAATTCTTCTATGCTCAATGATTTGTATTTGTGGATGAATTGTGGACATGATAGATAATAAAATCTTTTATGTTTTTAGAGTATATGATATTATCAGAGGTATTATGGACGTGATAATATATAGGAACTCGAAAGAAAATAGATTGATTTCTATGCAGAGGTCAAAACATGACAAATGAGTAAGTAGATTCGGAATTGATTCAGAGGTTATGAAAACGTGATCAATAACGAATCCCCACTTAATGAACTGATAGAAGATTATGAACGGACTGAATCGTTAGGAAATGAAGAACAGATGAACTGTCGAGTGAATGTAATAAATGAACGGACGAACCGTCAAGTATTAATGAACATGTGAAACATCGGATGAATGTGAGAAATGAATGGATGAACTGAATATCGGGAAAGAATACGTCCCTTCGATCATTGTAACCATATGCCTATAAATAGAGCATATATTTGAATAGAAGGATCGTATTTTATCCACAATGTCTTTTGAAGAGAACATAAAGAAGGCTGAAGTCGCCCTTGAAGCTACTGAAGGTGTTAAAGAACATCCACCTTCGCAGAAGAAGGAAATGGGCGAAAGCTCGTCTACTCCCAAGCCGTCCGAAAGATATCCTGGACTTCCTGATCGAACCAGGAGAAACCGAAGAAGAAGAAGCAATGAGGCTGGCTGCCTGTCAATTCTTGGTGCGGTCAGGAAAAGATGTACTCAATTCTTTTGCTGATTATGTATGTGGTCCTCGTCCCAAATATGAAAGGGATTACAGTGATCTTCCATGATGATGTACTCTTTTTCTTGAGGAATTTGTCTCAAATAAACTTCGTTTAAGGAAACTTTGTTTACGATATATCCTTCCCACTTTATATTTTTGCCTTTGTTCATTGATCTTTTGACTCAGAAATCAGAAAGACTAAATATCATTTTCATAAATATGATATTGAGATAGAAAATTCAGAGGTAATGTGGACATGATTTTTTGGATATCAAATTTGTTGAGAAAACGATACAAAGTAGAATACCTATCTCCACTGGGGAAAATAGATATCAGAATGATTCTTCGGAAAGAACAATGAAACAGCTGGAGAATGATGGGAGGACAATCTTGATAGAAATATCAGACGTAGTACTTCTTCAAGAATTTGCCGTTGATGGGCATCATAGTGGCTTTACCATCTAGAGTAGTGAGTTGATAAGCCCCATTAGAAAAGATCTTATTGACAATGAATGGACCTTCCCATTTTGCATCAAACTTGCCCTTATTCATGTGTGTCATAGTCATCAGGCGTCTGACAGTAAGCACAAGTTCTCCTTTCTGAAATGTTTCGAATTCTGACTTTTTTGTTAAAAGCCCTTGAAATTCTAGCTTGATAGAATTGATAGAATTCAATATTCTGTTGAACAGATAACCGTTTTTCATCCAGAGCCTCCAATTCTTGAAGTCGAAGACGATCATTATTTTCGGCAGTGAGTTCATTAGCGATTGCTATCCTTAAAGAAGGAATTTGAATCTCTAATGGGAGAACAGCCTCAGATCCGTACACCAGAGAGAAAGGTGTACACTTAGTAGCATTACGGACTGTAGTGCGATAAGCCCACAAGCATTCCTCGAGCTTGTCACTCCAATTACGTTTGTTAGTGGAGACAAACTTCTTTAGGAGTTTGATGATAGTCTTGTTGAAAGCTTCTGCCAATCCGTTAGCTGCTGGATTATATGCGGTAGAAGCAACATTATTGATCCGGTGATCGTCACAGAATCGAGTAAATTTCTGGCTGACGAACTGTGGTCCGTTATCATGAACAATGCGTCGAGGAACACCAAATCTGTAGATGACGTGGTGCTTAATAAAGCTGATGACATTAGACGTCTTAACTTCAGATAAAGGAATAGCTTCGGCCCATTTAGAGAAGTAATCGGTTACTACGAGAATGAACCGATGACCTTTAGATGATGGAGGATTGATCGGGCCGACAATGTCCATGCCCCAAGCTTCGAAGGGCCATGATGCTGCCGTCGGATGTAGAAATTCCGAAGGTTGATGTATAAAATCCGCATGGATTTGGCAAGCTTTGCATTTCCTTGCATATTCAATGGTATCTGATACCATAGTTGGCCAATAATATCCCATCCGTCGAATACGGTCTTGAAGTTTTGGTCCAGGTTGATGCGCTCCACAAATTCCATCATGTGCTTCACGAATAACTTGTTGGGCTTCATCATCGGCAATGCACCGAAGGAGTAAACCATCATAAGCTCGACGATATAAGGTCTTTGTTGTATGATTGTAATAGAATCTGAGTGATCGTCGTCTGATAGATGCTGCCTCAATCGGATCATCCGGAAGAATATCATACAATACAAGATCTAAGAAAGGAAGTCTCCAATCTTTATCCGTATTCTGATTCTCAGTCGAGTTACTGAAGATGAATTCCATGCTGGAATCGGATGAAGATGATATCGATTTACGACTAAATCCAAATCCTCTTATTGTGTTGACGTCATGAGATGTTGATTCTTCAATGTCAATTGGAAGTCCTAGAGTCAGGTTATTTTCAAGATGAAATAATTCTCGATTACGAACAACGATCATTTGTTGCCGTTTGATTGGGATAGCCAGCACCGCTGCAAGATTAGCAAGGGCATCAGCTTCTGTGTTACATGCTCGCCTAACATGTTCAATGAAGAATTCCTTAAATGATAAGGCCATAGATATGGCCACTCTATGATAAGGAACCAGATCTTGATGGCGAACTTCATAAGTACCCCTGATCTAATTGACAATAAGTTTAGAGTCTCCATACGCCTCCAAATGTTGAATATTCAGATGTTTAGCGAGTTGAAGACCAATAAGCAATGCGTTGTACTCAGCTACATTGTTTGAACACGGCTGATCGAGAGAATAAGCTCTTTGGATGGCAAGACCTTCTGGCGATACAAGAACAATTCCAACTCCAGCAACAATATCGCCATTAGGACCGATTCTTGACGCTCCATCAAAGAATAGACGCCAAGTAGGATCTTCTTCAGCAATTTGATTTGAATCTAGGACTTCATCTGGGATTTCATCATAGAGTTTTGAATTTTCTGGAATTGAGTGAGCAGCCAGAAAATCAGCTAAAGCTTGTCCCTTGACTGATTTCTGAGGAATATAGTGCATATCATACTGAGCAAGTAGGATTCCCCAGTTAGCCAATCGAGAATTCAAAACACTGGGTTTCTTCATCATGATTCGTATAGGATTGATCCTGGAGATGACATGAATAGTCTGGCCAATGATATAATGACGTGTCTTTTGGACAGGCAAACATCAAAGCTAGACATTCTTTTTCAACTGGTGAATATCGAGGTTCAGCTCCGGTCATAGTACGGCTGAGATAATAAATGGCCTGTTCATGGCCATTTTGATTCTTTTGAGCGAGTAATGCACCCAATGAATGACTCATTGCTCGAGTATAGAGGAGGAACGGTATTCCTGAGACGGAAGGTACCAATACTGGAGGGCTCATCAGATATTGTTTTATATCATCGAATGCTTTCTGACATTCATCATTCCAGACAAAAGAGACACCTTTCTTCATAAGTTTGTTGAATGGTCTGCAGCGTCCTGATAAATTAGAGATAAATCTCCTGATATAAGCAATTCATTCCTTGAAATCCTCGTAGCTCTTTTAAGGTGCGTGGAGGACGCATCTCTTGGATGGCTTTGATCTTCTCGGGATCCACGTGTATACCTTTAGAGGTAATGACGAAGCCGAGAAATTTACCATTAGAGACGCCTAAGAAGGACTTAGTAGGGATCATCTTTAATTGATGCTTACGCATTAGATCAAATATAGTCTTCAAATCTTGGATATGATCCTCCTTTTGTCGACTTTTGACTGCAATGTCATCAACATAGCATTCGACTGTTTTCCGCAAATGTTCACGGAATATAGTACTCATAGCTCGTTGATAAGTTGCTCCTGCATTCTTGAGACCGAATGGCATAACTGTATAGCAGTATGTACCAATCAGCGTTCTGAAAGAAGTGTGCTTCTCGTCTTCTGGGAACATTTTGATCTGATTATACCCAGAATACCCGTCCATGAATGACATTCGTTCAAATCTACAGGTATTATCAACCATGACATCAGTGATTGGTAGAGGGAATTCGTCTTTAGGACATGCCGCATTGAGATCGCGAAAGTCTATGCATACTCTGATCTTGCCAGTCTTTTTAAGAACAGGAACAATATTAGCCACCCAATCGGGATGTTGTTCCTCTCTAATAAACCCAGATGTAATGAGTTTATTGACTTCAGCTTCAATTGCATCCATGATGTCCAGATGAAATCGTTGCTGTTGTTGTTTGACCGATTTAGCATTCGGCAATATGTTGAGCTTGTGAGTTACAATTTGAGGATCAAGCCCTGGCATATCTTCATAACTCCAAGCAAAGACATCGATGTAATCACGAATGAGTTTGATCATGTCTTTCTTATCAGTTTCTGAAAGACTTTCACTGATGAATATTGGTTTGGGAGACCCCTCTTCACCAACATCTATTTGAACAAGTTTATCTTGAGTCGGAGGTTCTTTTTGCTCGAAACGGAACTCCCATTGATTATCTAATCTTTGGGCCCACTGTTCTGATTCAGGTGAGATTTCAAACTCTTCTTCGTCTTTATCACTTTCTTCAGAATGGTCAATGGAAACCATGTTAGAAGACAGAAGGTTGCAATAGAAGTCACCGATACTCGTATCGGAATTCCAAGAAGTGGTACTAGAAGAATCAGATCTCTTATCTTCGTCAGAAAGATCTTCATGGATAATGTTGATGAAAAGAGTAGGAGCAGTATAACCCAATCCGCATTTCGTCCTTCCATATTTCAAAGGAGGAATCCGGACAGGCATTTTTCTTCCTTTTCCATTATTAAGGCCAGTCCTGAAGTCATAGCCCATATTTTTGATGATGTCTCTAGATTGCTGACTATAACGACGTAGTTGTAATCTTCCAGTATCATCATTTTTGTCATCATCTTCAAGATCAGAAGGATTTTGAGGCCCTTTGTAGAAGAATATTGGAATGTCTCCTGGCTTTCTGCTAGGAACTAGAAAGTATGAAGATTGTACAGGTTCTAGAGATACATCTGTATGAACAGTCTGTACAACTCCTATGGTTATTGTGTTCAAGTCATCTAACAGATGTAAATAACTATGAACATAATTACACACATCAACGTACTGCAAAGGTGGAGACTTTTCATTAAATGTAAAAGCAGCAATATTTACATTGGGAGAAGGCTGAGCCTTAGAGATTTTAGCCAAGTCAATGACTAAAGGGGAAGAAGAAGAAGAAGCTTTGTTTCGATTAAGATCGATAACAAATGGCTCAGAAGAGGTGAGCTCCCTTGAAGTTTGAGTAGGAAGAGTAGTCCGCCCTCCAACTGGAATTAGCAGAGTATCTTGTGAAGGTACAGGAACTGTAGTACGCCCATTGACAGGAATGATCAGTGTATTCTGAGTAGATGACTGAGGTAACGGAGAGATCCGTCCACTCACTGGAATGATAAAAGAATCTTCTCCAGAGGGTTTAGGAGATTGTTGCTGAGTAGTTCGACATTTAACAGGGATTATTAAAGTCTCACTTTGTGCATCTTCTTTCTCCATAGCTTGTATGATCCTTGTATATTCTTCTTTATACATTCGGGAATCATTAAAATAAGCTTCAACCCCATGGAAGGGATTTATATTAGCAACTTCTTTTTGTACTCTTCCATTGCTATCAATGTACTTAAAACATTGATGAAGAGTACATTATTTTTATGAAGAAAGGGCCTCTCCAGAAGAAGATTATAGGATCCCGCGATCTCGATCACATAGAAAGTGACTTTAGATCTGAAATCACCTATCTGAAGCTTCAGATGAATCTTTCCCAAAGGCTCACTTCGGCTTTGATTGAATCCCAAGATAGTAGTAACCGTCTTGGAGAGTTTGTGAAGAGGGATTTTTAGTTCATCCAACAAACTCTTTGGCATTATGCTTATAGCAGACCCTGGGTCAATGAGAATACGATCTATCTTCATCGTATCAATATAACCAGTGTAGTAGAGAGGTCGATCATGTCGATTATCCTCCAGTAACATGTCGTCTTGTGTAAAGGTGATATTTGGGATAATCTCCAGTACACTGTTGCAATGTAAGCAAGTGGCAGGTTCCGCATCCGGCTTCTTCAATTGTGTAAGACAAGAGTCAGCTTGTAGAAGTGCTTCACTTAACGTCTCCCGTGTCTCTTTGGAAAGACGTAGAAGTTCACATTCTAGCGGGAGTATTAGCAAGCTGAGCCAAAATGTCGAAGTTGTAAGGCTTCTGAAGTCCAAGAGGAAAAGACTTCTTGATTGGCTTATCAAACCGAGCCTGTTGTTTGCCTTTCTCCAGAGCCGTAGGCTTGGGAGGAACAGGTTCAGTAAATGGTTCTTCCTCGGGAGGAACATTAGGAGCATCTTTAGCATCTGAAGGGATATCAGTAGGATCTTCAGGATTTTTAGAATAATCCTTTAGGTAAGGTTTCCCCGTTCGAGTAGCACTAACAAGTGCTTCTTCTTTGTCTTTTGGCTCTGTGTCAGAGGTAGACCCAAGAGAAGTCATATGACATGACTTGATCTTTCCAGCCTTCTTAGATTTTTGAGAAGAAATCTTTTGAGGAGAAGGCGATTCAAAATCTGCCACTAGATCAGGATGGATCCACATGATTTCTCATGTTTCCAAAGTGATTGGCACTAATCCTTCAGACTGTGGAGGAGGAAGATTCACTAGTCAAGAGTTGCCTTGGGAATAGGAATAATCCCACTTTCAAGGAGTTGAGGAGGGAAATTTCCAAATTGCATAGAGACGACGTTGGAGGTGACGGTCTTCTCTTTTAGGAGTAAGAGAGATAGCTCCAGATTTAATCATTTCTTGGATCTTTCCTTTCAATACATAACATGTACGAATTGTATGACCCAGCATTCTGTGATATGGACAGTATTTAGGATGATCTGTCTTACCAGCTTCATCAGGTTTCTTGATCTCTGGTAATTGTATTTTATTACCTTTCAGCAGACATTCAAAGATACCAAGGACATCGTCGTCATCAAAAGAATATTCTTCTCTGGGGCGAGGTGTTCTTGATTGTTGAGTTGTAGAGGCAGGAGTTTGAACATTCGATGCATCTTTGCTCTGAAGATTAACTTCTAGAGTTTCTTTTCCTTTGCGAGCATTATTTTTATTGTTAGCCCCTTGTCCTGTTTCTTTAGGAGTCATCTGCACTCCTAAAGAAAGTTTCAGCACTGATTTCTGCAGCTTTAGCACTGACTATGAAGGAAGGCCAATCTTGAAATTGAGTGGACCCTGTCCACATACTGATGATTGGCAACAAGTTTGATTTGCACGTGTCAATGGTGACAGCATCAGGAGTTCCAAGAGGCATCTTCAGAGCTTCTCTTCGAAACCGTTCAATGTATTCCTCTGTAGATTCATTATTTTTCTGCTTGATTCTAATAAGAGCAGACATAGTCATGTCATTAAGCCCTTCATAGAACCTTTCAAGAAACATCTGTTTGAAACCAGCAAATAAGGTAATACTCCCATCTGGGAGACTTCTATACCATTCATAAGCCGTTCCCTTGAGACATCCAATAAATACCCGAGTAAGGAGGGCATCACTTGGTTGTAGTTGATCAGTCATCACTTCAAAGTGATTGATAAACTGACTTGGAGAAGTGGTTCCATCATAGAATAAGATAGTAGGAGGCTTGTATTTAGGAGGATATGATAGCTTCCATTCTATCGGATAAGGCTGCTTGATGCCTAACCTTTGTAAACCATCCTTCTGTTTGAATGCCTCGAATTGAGTTTTGAGATTTTTCAATTCTTCAGAGACAACTCCCGAAGATTGTGGAGTTGTGGCTTGTAGAGAATAGTTAGGAGAAGGAACAACATTGTAAGCACTACCCCCAGCTCCAGAGAGACTAGGATTTGGTTGAGCAGGTCCAGGAGTATTGGATTGTACAGCTGGAGGAACTTGTATTGGACTTATATCAGTATCAACTGGTATGGCATCTGATACAGTCTGTCGATTTTGCAACTGAGCTGTCATGAGTTCATACATTGACTTCATTGTGTCAGTCATAGACTTCATTTGCTGTTCCAAAGAAGCAATTCTTTGATCTTGAGGAGTCAGGGAAGAAGAGGGTTCATCAGTATTCCCATCAACCATGTAAGTCATGACTATATGAGGGATTATTGATGAACTAGTAGATGTTGTATGCTCTGAATGAATCATTGCTTCGTGTATCAAAGTCAACTATAGGAGAATTACCCCCAGTAGGAAGAGGTGGGAAGTTAGATTCTCCAAGAAATTCAGAGTCAATTTCAGGGATCAAATTTCTTTGACTAGAAGCCAGGACTCTTGCTCTGGTGTTTTTATATACTCCATCTGGACTATCAACTCTACCCCCGGTGTCCCGAGAAGTCATGTTGACAGAGGCAAACAAAGGCTCCTCTTCATCAGGCATAGGTTCATACTGAATCCTATTAAAGACAGACTGTCGTTTATTTTGACATCTGCATTGCATTGTGACTCTTGGCTGGAAGTCACATTCAGCATGATCACCATGGTCTTGAACTGTTGATTCACATCTGCACTGAATTATGACTCTTGGATAGAAGTCACATTCAGCATGTTGCTTTGATATAGAATTACTCCTTCTCTTCTGTTGAAGATATTCCCGTAAATCTGTTTATGAAGATTGAGGAATATATTTCCTGTTCTTGGTGATGGCTCTTGATTATACAAAGAGTGATTAATGTGAGCCACATAATTTCTTGCATACTCTGCATCTGGATCTTTTATCTTCATATCCAATTGGTATGGTTTCTTAACACCAGAAGTGCTGAGTTTTGTTCTTAAATCAGTGGAAGGTAACATATTAATTTTGGAAACATGGAGTTTTCCTTCCATTGATCTGGATATTTGCAGAGAAGGAAGAATTAAACCACTCCCTTGATTAGGAGTTGGTAACAGACCCTCTTTAATGGACAGATTCTGTGCCCAATTTGAAGAAATCAAAGAAGAAGACATTAAGGAATGTTTCTTCTTAGACTCATTCAGATGTTGAGACATAGAATGTCCAGAAGGAAGAGTAGTCAAAAGACCATCTCCTTTCCTTTGACTAACAAAAGTATCAGTCAAAGCTGTTCCTGGAGTAAAAACTACAGGAGCAGAAGAAACAACTAAAGAGTTGTTCCTTTTCGAAGGGACTTTGTGTGGAAAACGTTCTAGTAGAACTCGGTGAAGAAGAAGAGATAACTAAGGAGTTATTCTTCTCTGATGAAATACACGCTGAAACAGACTTGGTTAAAGAACCAGAGCTGTTAGCGTGACTTTTGATTTTAGAATTACACGCTGGAACAGATTTGGCTAAGGAGCCAATACTGTCAGCGTGACTTTTGAATGTGGGATTGCACACTGGAATAGATTTGGCTAAGGAGCCAGTACTATCAGCGTGACTTTTAGAGTTGAATTTGCACACTGGAACAGATTTGGCTAAAGAGCCAGTACTGTCAGCGTGACTTTTAGAATTGAATTTGCACACTGGAACAGATTCGGCTAAAGAGCCAGTACTGTCAGCGTGACTTTTAGAATTGAATTTGCACGCTGGAACAGATTCGGCTAAGGAGCCAGTACTGTCAACGTGACTTTTAGTTACTGTCATCTTCGAGCGCACAAGAGTGTGCGTGCTTGCAGTGGAGTTCTTGCCAGTGTTAGGAGTAGACACTGTGGCAGAGACTTCACCATTGACTGCCAACTGATTCTTAGGGACATAGACAGAGTGTCCCTTTGACTTGGCAGTAATAATGGAGGCTGGAATGGGCTTGCCACCCTTAGCCCGCTGCATTTCTTCATAGGCGAGTTGATCGAATTTGATCGTCATCACCTTCTTCGTCGAGCCGATAGACGAAGTGTCGCATTTAGTTGTTACCATCTCAGAAGAGGAGATGGTTTTCCCCAGCAGAGTCGCCAATTTGTTTTCCATAAAGAAATTCTCTTTATTTGTTGTGTATTTGGGAAAATTACAACTGTAGGAATCCGATCTAGAAGACGATCGCTTTATCCCTTGGACTATGCGAAGAAGAAAAGCTCTCAAAATTTTGACAGTAGATATCAATGTATCTGTACAATGAATAAAAAAAAGAACTCTATTTATAGAGTCAAAACAGTAACTGAAAAGATAACTACCTCACCACTAGTGCATTTGAAAAGTCACGCAGACTCTAAATACACGCAGGGTTAGTGAGTAGTTACTGGACGTGGCCCGTAACTGTTGGACACATGGCATTAGTGCATGAGTCGTGTGCAAGTTACTGGGCACGCGAGAGAGAGATCGGTGGCATGGCTGCCACGTACTCCAGTTGAAATGAAATCCACGCTGTCTTGCTGAAGGCAAAAAATCCACGCAGTTTCGTTGATGCAGACTCGTTGAAGGCAAAATCCACGCAAGCTTTGAAGAAGAATACTTCAGAATTCACGCAGGCTTTGAGAAGAATAACTCAAAAATCCACGCAAATTTGAGGAAGGAGAAGGTTCAGAATCCACGCAAACCGCCAGCTGTCTTGATTTGGCACGCTTCGTCTGACACAAAATCTCTGACATTGATTATATTATCAGCCGCATTAAATGAAGATAAGACCCAAAGTCACGCTAACTTGGTGAAGAGTGAGTCTTGCTAAGAAAGATTTCGAAAATCACGCAAAAGACGACGAAGATCTCTCGAATATACGTGGCATACGAGGAGACGTTTCTCGACTGTTGTGTTGTCAGTCATTATGATTCTGACGTATGGCTGAGCTGTCTCTGCGTGACTTCTAAAGGAGATGGCCAGGCAGAACTTAGCGTATCTTTTGTGCTGCTTCTTGGATCACTCTGTGTGACTTGTTCTGATCAACTTAGCGTGACTTTCATTTTTGAGGCCTACATCGATGCGCCGCGATGAGCCGCACCCAGCGCCACCCGAGCGCCACAGTCCCGACAACTCTTCCGCCGGCCAGCACACACGAATTTCCCCCAAACTGCCGGACACGTAAGTGACAGTGTCTTTTCGTGTCGTGCGTGTCTCGTTTTCACATATGTGACTCGTTAGGACACGACAAACCCAACGCTGTGCTCGGACACGCATTTCATGACTCGTATGTGTCGTACATAGCACGGACACGTAGATTCCTGTGTCCCTAACTGTCCGGACACAGGATCGATTTTATTATTTTTTTTATATGTTACCTAAAACCTAAATAAAATAAACCTAAACTCTAACTCTAACACAACCGTCGGGCTGACCCCCTGGCCAGCCCGACCTAGCCTAAACCCCCGCGCAGTGGGCCGAGCTCGAGCCCTTGCTGCTGCGCTTATTTTTTTTCTTATATATATATACATATATATATATATATATATATATATATATATATATATATATATATATATATATATATATATATATGTATATATATATATATATTTTTTTATATATATATATATTAGTATATATATATATGTATATACTGTATATTGGCAGTATTTTTATATATGTATATATATTTTTATAGTTAGTAAATTTATATATATATATATATATATTTGTATTTATATACATATATGTATATGTATATATTTTCATGTGTATATATATTATTATATATATATATTAATATATATGTATACAATATTGTATATGTATATATACTTTATAATTAAGTATTTTCTTATATATATATATATATATATATATATATATATATATTATATATATATATATATATATATATATATATATATATATATATATATATATATATATATATATATATATGTACTTTTAACATATGTATGTATATATTCATTTTGTATAATTTTACCTTATTAAAATATTAATATTTATTTTGCACTTTTACCAATTTATATTTTTGTGTATTTAAATTACTGCAACCATTTGGTGTCCAAGCCTAACATGGATTTTTTGGCCCAAATGTGTTTTCACACATTCAAGACCTGTACAAGTCATATTGGACTTGATTCATGGCCTTGGGTCCTGTATTTGAACTTTGGTTCAAATTATATACATGGACAAAATACGCAGATAATTAATTATTTAATTACAAATAGTGTGCAATACTGTTTTTGGATTTCTAAAAAAATACTTAAATTACTATTAAAATTCTGGAAAAATAGTATTTAGATACTATGTTAATTTAGCTAATTTAGTATAATTTTTATAGTATTTATTGCCACTAATTTGGCATATGAAACCAAGACTCATTTTCTGAATACTTAGGAAAACAGATTTTTTATAAAATACTTGTACTGGTTAATAAATTCCAGGAAAATTATAATAAATTTCTATAATTAACAAGGATCATTTTGGTACTTTGTTTTATGTAAAATTAAGCTTTTTGTCTATCTCAAAAATTGTTAGAACACAATGATCATTTGATTTATTTATTGATTAATTACGACTTGTAACTTTTTGTGCTATTTTGAGTTTTAGCCGTATTTGAACCTCACCCCTCACTAGTGTAAAGACCCTAGTTAGTTAAAGTAGTGTGTCACCCCACATTGGTCTCCTATGCTAAAATCATTATTTTGGCTAGGTGCCCAGTCACAAGTCGTGTTGCACCAATTAGTGTCCTAGTATTTTAGCTTAGAGTAAAAACTAAGTTTGTGTATTTATTTCTACAGTGACGAGTTACCGGACATCTATAGCACTTTTATCGCAGCTTGCTTTTTGGCTTTGCTTTGCTAGAGGCAAGTACTTTCTACAAACTTTACATACTATTACATAAATGAACTGCTAATCCAACCATGTTAAATGCTGATCCTTGGGGTAGCAAGTTAAAATATTACATGTTATACTTTCAGTTACTACCATGCTTAGAACAGTCTTTATATATCCCTCACTTGATTAGAATATGGGTTATGGGGAAACTGATAGTTGAGTACGTGATCATGCCCCCTTCTCCGTACGTATGTACCGAGCAAGGTTGACATTTTATATGTATACCTTGTCGTAGGCTTTATCTCAAAGCGGATTTGTATGTATGTACATCTATCGCCTTATCACTTGTACGGAAGTACATTTCATTATGTGCCCCTGCACATTGTACACCTATTGACGATCACGTACCTGCTACAGTTTTAAACATTACATATACATCTGTCTCTATGACATATGTATCCTTGCCATGATAGATTATGTGATGCCATGTTTACAGTTATTCCTCTATGTCCATGTTTCATATGCTAGTTTGCTAGATTCAGTACTTGCTCCCGTCCTGACAGGATAACGTTGTAGGTATTCTTACTGAGGAGGAGTTGCTCTGTGATCCGTATTATGGAGTTACTGCCGAGGACCCGGCTCTGCTTTACGAGGATATTCCTGCGGGGAACCTCGCCTAGTTACCTTTTTGTTTTTAGACTTTTGAGAGTAGTCATGTATTTAGACTACGTATTTTGTAACTGGACATGTATCCAGTTTTACATTTCAGACTTGTACTTTGGATATTATACTATATGAGACGACTTTTGTGTTTGGAGCATTTATGACTTTTATTCACTTATAGAACTGTTAGCACATTTAGTCTTATCCTGTTGTCTTTAGAACAGCTTACTACGTTTTTATATCAAATGTAGACTGGGCATGACCCGGCCTGGCCCAACAATTTGGGTAGCGGGTCGTGACATCATCGCTAAGGACTCAGATGTCGGCTACCCTTTTAACATGGGTCTTTACCCAGGGTGCTCATAATCTCTCCTAGGCCGAGCGGTTCCAGGTGCCCCCAGATACCACCCGAGAGACAAATATTTTCTTGTATACAAGTTGTCCGAGACCAAATGCATGCTCTAGCCGTTCTATCAGATGAGACACATTTGGACTTATGCACATATATACGACACATTCATTTCGTGCCTACTTATTCATCTCAACACGTACAAGTTCGTCTGTACATGTCTATATTTTCAAGCATACTTAGTAACCGAACAGATGATCATTCTTATGGAGCAGATAGAGTAGCAATACATATTCTTGTATTTGATTCAATTGAATTATCTTCTCTTATCTTTGTTGATGTGGTATCGTTGATCATAGGGACAAGGCAACAGAGTGGACTAGAGATCATTTTTATTAGGCGTACAGATCAATGTTTGTTCGTTTGAAGCAACTCACCGAGATGAATCTCAGTTGAGAGAAGGAGGGACTTCACGCGCCGTTCAAGAACAATTCACGTCCTACAATAGCTCCAACAGTTGATTAGCATACTTCATCTCTTTCTCTCAAGATTCAGAATGAATGCGAAATACGATAAAAACGAACAATGAAAACCAATCATCGAAAACCAATACGAAAATGCATTCATCAAAACCAAACAGCGAAAGAAAACATCCAACAAAACTCTTGGATTCATTTCAATAGAAGCCAATCCATCAGTTGGAAAGGTTCAGTACATTTCATCCGTGATCAATCGATACCGGCAAAGGTTTCCCCAAATACTCAGTTCAAGAGTGAGTCAGCAAGCCGTGGGTATTACATAGTGGACTGCGAGGAGCGAGGCACTACAGTATGACCAAAGGTGGGTAGAAGTCCTCAAGTATTCGGAGTTATAAAATGACTAGAGAAGGTCATAAAATATTTTTGGAGAAATTAAATTTGAGGAGATTAAATTAATAATAGACTTTGAATTTTTAGGAATAGTTATGAATTAGAATTTCGAGGACGAAATTATTTTAGTAGATTTGTAGCTCCTCTTCCCGAAAATTTTTAAAATATTTTTTTATTTAATTTAAATGGAGATTTTTAGAATTTTATAAGTAATTATTTAGTTAATTATTACGATAGACGAGCTTAACCATGGTTGAGATTTGGAGTACAAGATGACTAAGAATCATGGCACGGACAGTGCAGTAGCGTGCTTTGACTAGTGTTTAGCCATAGTAGGAGAATTCCAAGCCATATGTGAGTCCTAACTAGGAAAACCAGGCCAAGTTGTGACATGACCACTATAAATAATTTAATTATTTATTATTAATATTATTTGACTTTTAGGTGACCCTGTTGTACCAATTTAGTTCGGGTTGCACCCGAACCGAGCCTAAGCCTACGTAGTCGGGTAGGTGCATCCAAAGACGTCCGTGTAGATATGTATTGTGTATATGTCTAGTTGTATTTTATTTAATGTCTTAGCAGGAGATTGTATAAATAGGTGTTATACATTTATTAAATATTTTATAAAAAATAGGATAAATACCTTCCTTAGTTATTCTTGTACATCGTGAGGATAGTCAGACTATGCCTACAATTGTGTGTATATTATATTCTATTTTAATATACATGGTTACAAATATGAGTGTATATATAATAATCGTGTTTGTTAATAAAATTAATATATGCTTTGAAGTTGTGCTAAATAAGCCTTCCTAAAGCATCTTGGTGCATCTTATTTAGTTGTAGATCTTTCTTAGAACTTTGGGTACATATGGGGCATATAATAGTATACTGTAGATGTAGACATATATTTATTATGAGTTATTTTCTGTTATGGGTATATATATATATAAATTACAGGTTTATGTTGAAGCCTTACGCTCGATATATATATATATATATATATATATATATATATATATATATATATATATATATATATATATATATATATATATATATATATATATATATATATATATTATATTTATATTTATATTTATATTTATATTTATATTTATATTTATATTATT
>JANAVB010037295.1:0-46475 GCA_029216955.1 Iris pallida | reverse complement strand
CTTGGCAATTACAACAATTCTTTCCCTCTAATACTAGCTAACGATCTAACACACTTTAACATCTAACTTGAAATTCACACACACACACACACACACACACACACACGCGCAGAGGGACTGTACACAGCACAGTCCCCGGTGCACAAACCCCTCCCTATAGTGGGTCTTGGGGTGTGGTCAGATGGGACAGGTGACGAGGCACTCTGTCGGCGAAGAACTCATGCTTGTGTCCATTCTCGTAGGCATCCGTCTAGGTTTAGGGTTAGGAATGTGTCCGTAAACTCATCGTGCTAGGGGAGGAGGGGTTAGGGAAGGAGGGGGCTCGAACTCATCGTATCCCTGCGCATGTGTCCATATTTAGAGCTAGGGTTAGGGATAGGAATTACCTGGGGGAGGGGCTTGACGAACGGCGGCTCTCGACGGTAGAGGAGGGGGTATTGGGTGGAGGAGGGGGCGTTGGGTGGAGGAACGGCGGCTCTCGGCGATGAACGACGGCTCTCGGCGGGTCTCGACGGTAGATAGGAATTTTTTGAATCGGGGAGGCCTCGACGATTTGTGAGGAGAGATCGAGAATGGGAGGAAATAAAATTTCTGAATCGGTATGTAAAAAAATTAGCGACGTCTTAGAAAAACGTCGCTGATCGTCGCTATTAAGCGACATAGTCTTACCTACGTCGCCAATTGTCGCTAATTTCCATATATTTGCTACATGTAACAAAAGACGTCACACGTCGCGCTGATTACCGACGTACGGCAATGTATTTTCTTGTACGTCGCTAATTTCAATATTTTGCGAAGTTAAAATTAGACGTCGCTAAATGACGTCGCTAAATTAACTTATTTTGGTAGTGATATTTGCATTCGAGTTTGGGATTTTATTTTACTGATACCCTGTAATATATGCACTGTTTTGAGTATCAATGTTAATATGTGCACTGTCATGAGTTTTTCTGAACGGGTTGGTTCAAATTCATATTGATTTCTTTCTTAGTTACTTGAGTTGAATTGATACAATGTTATAGGCACTGATTTACTGAAATTCTAAACCCTATGATCGAAACACATGTTACACACTTCTACACACATGACACTGTTGTGTTCACTATTACAAACCATAGATTTACACACACTGTCTAACCTGACATTTCATACTGATTTGCACATTGTTGTTGCACTCACAAATCTGAGAATGGTTAGCACTATTTAACTGTAAATCTGAGAATTAAACACATTGAATCATATGTATACACATACACGCCTATGCTCTAATACCCATGAACTAAACTGTCACACACTTTTGCACTCCACTGAGAATCACTGAAATGGACACACTCATTAACTGTAAACCTGAGGATCAACTATCAACACTCACACACATGAGAACAAAATGTTCATAGCACACCTGAATCTAAAATTTGGAAGGTGACACTCAAATACACACATAGATGACATGTTCACACACACACTCTCTACACATTGTCTTCTCCTATATATATACACAAACCTATGATTGAATACCCCTATCACACATATTCAAATCTGAACTAAGATTGATACACACTCACACATTGTTGACACCTACAAACTAAATCTTAGACACTATGTTTACACCTAAACATTGGTTCCTATATCACACACATACATATGCATTGCCCTATCTTTCTATGTGTATATGTATATAATAATATATATAGCTTGTGTGATAAATGTGATAAATGTGATGTAATATAGATATTGCATATTGATATATAAATAATATGAATATAGATATGTGAAAATAGATATGTTTGTGTTGCCTAATATGTGAATATGGCTCATGGCCTATGTAGTGTAGCTTATGGTATTCTAATGTGCAGTCTTGTGTATATGGAATATATACACATGAGTTAGGGTTATGTTAGACTTGTGTGACTTATATTGATGTGTGCTTGCTAGGGTAGTCTTGGTTAGGGTTAGTGAGACTGGTCTGGGTTAGGTTTGACCTAGTTGACCTAGTTTGACTAGAGTAGTTTGACTAGAGTTGACCAAAGGTTGGCTTTAGCCTAGATTGATCCAAACATCATGTAGAATGCATCGTAGTAGTTTATTTTACCAATTTGGATATATTGTGACTTGTACTGTTCTGAATAGGAGCCAGACACCACTCCTCAGGCAGTATTTTATTCAGACACTCAGGATATCAGGTAAGTACATTCTCTGACCATTTCATACTTGCGAGGACTATATTATTGCTCTAGATTATTTTACTTGATGCTTACACGATAGGAACACGGATTAGTACTATATAGATCTTTTATACGATGTTATCCCCCTCGGGAGCATTAGATACATCATGTCATGTGTGTTTCACTTTCATCATGTATTCTTGTACTTTTACCATCCATGTGCACTCTCATGATTTATGTACTCTCATGTTCACGGAGTCCCCATGTTTATATTCATGTACACCCATTTATGGGCCCCCATGTGAAATCATGTACAATAACATAACTTGAACGTATCCTTGTGTATTGATTGGGGATGGGGGAGTATAAATAGTCATGTGGACAATTTCTAAAGTAGTGTATCCATGTACAACCTCTCATGTTTATTATCAAGCCCTTCACATGTCTAGCTTGTACTCTAAATCACTAGTTCACTATAGCTCTTTACTTATAGTAGATATTTTATTACAGTCTTCTATTTTACTTCATGTATATTCTTAGCATTTTATGTATTTTTCTCTATTGCCTGTATTATATTTTTGTTATGATATGAACTGCGTGAGATGTACTGTGCTCGCTCTAGTCCTGACTGGACCTATTAAAATATTACAGATGACCTTGGGGCTGTGTCCCACTTATTACGTAGCAAGCCTAGATAACACATATGAGCTGGACTCTCAGGAGGACCCAGCACTTGCAGATGATATTACCCTAGTAGACTAGGCTAGTTAGCTAGGCTAGTTTCTATTTTATCTTCATGTCTGTTGGATACACTTGTACTTATTTGGAGATTTGTATTCCGGATTTGTGGAGTTGTTTATCTTAGACTTCTAGCTATCTCTCATCTATATTTATCATCTATGGATTCTATGATTTCATCTATTCTATCTTATCGTACTTTTTTCCTTAGTTGTGATTGAGTTGCACTTTATTATGTCACCTCCATTCGGAGTGTATATACTGTACAGGTACCTTATAACTGTTAGATGTATGTAACCTAGGACAGCGTTCTACCGTCGACACTGTGGCGTAAGCTGGACGTAACCACTTCTCGTGCCCCTACACTGGGTGTGGGTCGTAACACGTTTTTAGTGGTGGCCCATGCAGGTCAGTATATGTAGTGGTATTCGAACTAAAGTATCACTACACACTACAAAAAAAGTGACCTTTTGGGACGACATTATTTGATACACAATTTTTATGAGTCCTAAATAATATTATTTGGGACACAAAGTAACATCATTTAGGACGCATTGTTTTCGACCCTGATAATATTTACTTATTATGGACTGAACTTTCTGTCCGTCCCAAATAGAATTTCAGCCTGTCCCAAATAGTTTGGCGGGAAATGAAAAAACACCTGGGTAATTTTTTGGTCAAAATTTGAATTTAGGATTAACTATTGGATTATAAGTCAATATTTGGATTTTTAGTTTAGTATTTTACTTGGCATAAATTATAATACAAATATTATAGTTAATTTATTATTTAATTATTGGTTGGTTGTTTTTGGATGGTGCATTTGTATGTATTTAATTAGATCCTTGGACTATTAAATTTAACCCACTTAAATTGAACTTAGCTATTGGGCCAAGCCCTTAGTATTAAACCAGCCCACATCCTGTGACATAGGAAGCAAAGAAATATTATTTTCCAACTCTCCCGCACTCATTTTCATTTTCCCTCTCCTTTCCTTCTCGCTCGAATTCATTTTCCCTCCATGGAGCTTCCTCCAGCCCTCTCTCTTACCTCGATTTCATTCGAGCTTCTCCAGCCTCAAAGCTCTACTGATTTTCCCAATCCTCTCATTTTTAGGTCAGCTTCTAAACTCCTTTTCTTATTCTTTAATTACTTCTCAATTGTTCGCGATTGTAATTCCCAATTCCTTAAAGTTTTACTGAAGATTTTCCTTTGTGAAATTTCCTATTAATTTGTTAGGGTTTTGTAAATTTTTATTTTGGACATTTATTGTTAAATATTTATTGGAGGAGAATGAGGAGTTTGAGACACTGAGGTACCAGTCACCTGATCCGATTGTCGAGGAGGAGGAGGAACAGATCGACCCCGAGGTCACACTGACGAGGTCCCTGAGGAGGAGGTTTTCGTGGTCGAAAATCTGGTACGTGCGGAAGGAATTGTTTGATTCTATTGTTGTATTATTTTCAATCTAAATTTGGAAGAGAGAAGAATAAATTTGGCACGTCCTACTTTTAAGTAGAAGTTTAGTTGATGAAGAAAAGGATTACGAAACCATTCATTTTCTAGAATAAAATTTTTTAGGGGAGTTTCAGTAGGGTTTACATGGTGGATTATAGGATTTATCTACTGGAATACGATATCTAGTTATTATACTTATTTCTGTAAAAGCAGTTAACATTCAAAATCAAAAGCTTTGCTATATAATGTAGAAAAATATGGCTACTTTCAACCTTTATTCTACCTTCATAACATAACATGATTATTGGTAGATTCTGTTAGGAGTTTGGCAAGTTTATTATGCGAATAAAGATGATTTCCTGGAAAAAAAAAAGTGTTGTCTGTAGGGGAATTTTCCAACTGATGGTCTATACCATAATTGTCAACATCTTGAAATCCTTTGTCTGTGGGGGAAATCAGTTTGCTATTATTGTATGGTACTCGATGACCACAGTGAGTTATTATCTTTATTACATTAGGACTTCCTTGCAAACATGAGGTTACTTTGTTAATGTAGTGATTAGACATGCAAATTTGCTAATATTGTTATACTGTATGAACTTTTAAGTTTTAATGTCCAGTCAGCTTCTTATGGTCAAGATCGATCATCATCAGTTATTAAAGGGAGCACGACTTCAAAAGGGAGGGCATTCTAAGTTGTTGGAAGCTTGTCGAGGCCATTGCTTGTGGGGGACACCACATTGTTGTTGTCATTGGTTAGAACTTAACCGCCTTTCATAAAATATATGCTCTGTTATGATAAAGAAATTTACCATGTAGAGGTTGTTTGTTATTATCTTACCCCCAAAATAATGACGTGTTTTAAACAATTAATATTAACTATTAAATTTCATTCCTTGTTTACAACTTCAACGAGTTTTGTTGGATATTGGTTTGGTATCTTGTTCCCAAAATTTTTTACTTCTATCATTGTTCAACACATTGGCATCAAAAAGTGTTAGTAAAACCTTTCAGAATGTTTATGTCTATGACTCTTTCTCAACTATTCTCTGATCAAATAATAAAATTTATCGTCTATGGTGAAAGCCACACGACAATTTTTTCATTATCAACCTAGTATTTTAACTTTTTGTTGGAAAATTTTACTTGGGAGAAGTTGACCAAGGTTTTGTTTTCATTCTTTTCATAGTTCAATTTTTAGCGGAACTAGTCATTGTGATTTTTAAAAATTCTACTTCTCTTTAGTTTTTGAGTTATATGGTACTAGATATCCCTTTTGCCAAATAGAATTATGTAGTTACAAAAGAAACGAGTTGTTTTGGCTATATTGATGATTTTATTTGTATGAGATGGTGGATTTCATATTTGCTCTACCTGGCATCTTCTATTCATTTTTGTGTTTTTTTATTTTATATATAAAATACTAGCCAGCATCATGACATAATTCTTGTCACTTCTTCATGACCTTCATATTATATGTGCAGTTACTCTTCTTTTTCTTTTATTACCATCTTAGCTTTGGCATGACCCCGAGAGTTGCCATGATGAATGTTTGTTGTTATTTACAGGCACATTGTGATTAAATTTTTTAATTATATTTTTTCAGAAAAATCATCGCAAGGTGCTACTTGCTTTGTACAGTTTTATAGCTGAAACCATGCTTTGAATGATGGCCTTGATTCATTTTCAAACTTCTCATGAGTTTTTTAGGTTCTGGATCTTATGGTTCGCAAGTTGGGCTTTTCTGAAGACGACGGATAGAGGATTGGGTCTACTCAGGGTGCTATTGGAAAAGGTGTTGTCTGAAGCGTGTTACGGGTACCAGGCTGCCTTGTTGGAGGCATCTCAGGTCGATTCAGTTTTTGGTTCGTGTTTTCCAAAACCATCAACCAAAAACAAACCATAATTATACTAGTGTCTCAACTGAAAGGAACTGAATCAGATCAAAGGAGAACCAAATAGGAAATTGGTTGATTGGGTCGGTATTTGGTCTAAACTAATAATATACAACCCTGAAGTCTTTAAATACTCTAGAAGTATTCTCCTTATGATTATAACAGTATGGATATTGGATGCTTTATGGAGTGCCAATGCTTCTTTTCACTTCTTTACATTTTACCAAAGGCCAAATTTGTAGATGGTGATCTGAAAGCAAAAGCTCTCAGAAATATTGCTGAGGTGCTTCTGGTAACTCATACAACTACTAAACCAATTAGGGAAGAAATCGACTTACACTGTCTGTCTTGAGAATATTTGTCTTCTTAAAAATACCTTATGAGTTATGACCAGACTGGTGGGACTTTAACTTGATTTTATTGAGAACTAATCATGAGAAAGGTGCCTTGTTGTATCCAAACTAATCCTTATACTTTAGTCTGGTAAGTGTTGACAACATTAACAGTTGGACACCCCTTGGGTGTTCAAGTACTAGTAGTTTTGTTAAAGTCTTGAAACCTCTGCAGCATACATAGGGCTTATGTGTTTTAAATTCTTCGTTTCACTAAATATCTAATAAATCATATTTGCTAAATGATAATTAAAATTTTCACTTGATTTTCTCAATTAATGCAATTGAATCATTGTTGTATTTTTACACACACTGTCTGGTCAAAGGGAGGTTTAACCCTTTTAGAAAAGGAAGATGAAGAGTTAGACAACTCATTTCTGTGTCAGGGGCTTAGTTTTATGGAGTAGGAGGAATGCTGAAATATGCAGAAGGGACGATAAAGTCTTAACTTAAACGTGTGAAGGGATAAAACTTTTTCTGTCCTGTAGAAGGTGAGTTGCTGGCTATAATGTTACTTCACCATGATCTATTATGGTATCTTCTAAAGGTTATCTGAAACTATGCTGTGTTATTCAGTATGCTTTTTTCCTTCTTCTGGAGACTTGGAAATGCTACACATTCTTTTTCCAAATACCGAAGTTGGTGAAGCAGAAGTTTCTGGTATAGAAATATCTAATTATGCTTTAATACTATGAGGAGAACGTCTGTCTCTTACAAATGACCTTTTTCACAATACCTTGAGTATCTTGTTATATCTCTCTTTTCCTGACATTATCACTTCTGTACATCTTGTTATATTTCATACTACAAGTAGCTTGGTTGAAGCCATTGTCGCTCTCTATATCCCCAAGCCCTTCCAGTTATATTTATCTACAATGCCTTCCTGATTTATTTTTTGGTGGTATTGTTTCTGTTAAGTTTAGTTTTTGTAAAAAGAGTCTTAAGTAACCTATAGGTTTGTCTTGTGCTTATACATGCTTTATCTGTTTGGGTCTGCTTGGGATCCCTTCTGCTGACCTAGTTCAATAATCAAACCTATGTGTTTTTTTTCTTTCTGTTTTGATAGTGATGGTGAGACTTTCATATCGGCGAATGATTTACGAATCAATCTCTGGAATTTAGAAATTAGCAACCAGAGTTTCAACATTGTTGACGTGAAGCCCTCAAATATGGAGGATCTGACTGGTATTAGTTCTTGTCACTATTATGATAATATAGCCTTCTCAAATTCTTTGGTGCCAATTTGGTCCTATTGTCATGAATCATTTTGTTTCATCGGTTCCAGTTCTTAATTATTTTATGTAAAGTGTACACCTAAGCCAACAAACTATCCCTCGTTGTGTTCTCCGATATTTGTGTCCAACAGAAAATTTGAGTTACAGCCTTATAGTTTTTGTATAACAAAAACCATATCCTTCTTTAAAACTTCAAACCATGTTTGTCTAAACTGGTAACTCGCCACGTGTTCCACACATAACCACACCAAGGATTTAACTAGAACGCAGTTTCATCCTAATGGGTGTACCTGTATGCATGCAAAGTATCGTTCTCAAATGAAACCTCAAGTTTGTGTTGCAGACTGTTATTTGTTTCTTCCCTTTTCTGGCTCTGAATAAAATTTAATGCTTTCATTTTATAGGTTATAGTTTGAATGTTGGGTTTGTGGCGCAACTTGATCAAAGTCTATTCTGAATTTACTTTTTCTGTTACTTGCAGAGGTGATAACATCTGCGGAATTCCACCCTACACATTGTAACACATTAGCATATAGTAGCTCTAAGGGCTCAATACGACTTATTGATTTGCGTCAATCGGCCTTATGTGATAACCATTCCAAATTGTAAGTTATACGTATCCTTTGGGTGTTGCTTTTACATAAAACTATTTAAAATGTGTATGACAAATATGACAAATTCGTATCCAGGATAATTTATACTTAAGGAGGCTTTCACTGAATTGGCGATTCTCTCGAGGACAGCCATCTGCTGTCGTGTAACTCCTTCACAGAAGTCTGCTCCAAAGAAGGCTGCAGATGGTGCGTTTGACATGCACATGTGGCTATCGACGTGATGTAAACTTTCATTTTGTAAACAATGAGATATGAATTTTATGTTATGGGGAAAGATTCGACGTGATGTAAACTTTTGTTTCATTTTGTAAACAGTTGGATATGACTTTTAAATGTTTTATAAAAATTTCTTGTCTTAATGTTGCAGCTACCATAATGCATTTGCGATTAAATAGTTCTGTGTGATTTTTGTTCTATATAAAATTTAATTGTATATTTCATATACAAATAGGAAGAGGATTAAGTTTTTGGGACATATTTTTTGGGACAGATTTATAAACTGTCCTGCAGAATTTGTAATTTTGAAACCTTTTGGGACGGGAGTTTAACAGTCCTTTATAAGTATTTGGGACGGCACATATCCGTCATTTAACTTTTTGCCACGCCACCCTAATAAGACCACCCATTGCCGTCCTAAAGACCGTCCCAAATAGTAGTTGGGACGGTAAACCTATTTATTATGACATTTTTTTGTTGTCCCAAAAGGTCACTTTTTTGTAGTGATAGCCTGCAGTAGGATTAGGATATATTTTTTTTGAAGATACTCAAACACAGTTAGGATTCCTTGAGAGATTCCTGGGACAACTCTTGAGAATCTTATTTAAACTTCAAATTGAAATCCCTTCCTTTATTTTGTTCACCCTTACTCCTTGTTATTGAATTTGATTTTTGATGGATGGTTGTTGATTTTGATTTTCCTATCGAGATGAATTTTATGGCCTGAGTTACGATATTTTCTGATAACATATGTTGACGGAAATAACAGGGATAGTAAAATATCTACTTGATTATGGAACTTGGAGTTTATCGCAGCCATATTAGACGGCGTGGCAAAAACGTAGAGACCTGACTTCGGATGTACATATCTAGGTTGAGATTTGAAATTTCTCACAGCTATACTAGTCGACATAGCAAAAATTCTAGACGACATGATTATAGAGGTGCATACCCCAGTTATGGAATCTATCATTTATCGCAGCCTTACTTACTGGCATGGCGAGGACCTTGAGTAACATGATTTTGGACAGACGTATATGATTATCAGATTGTATCTTGAGAAGGTTTTTAAACATATCATCTCTATCGTACCCTTCTGTTGTTATAAAATTGTATTCCATCATCAAATAACTTAAGAATAGGAATATTTTAGTTTGGTAGAGCTTATTCATATGTAGTTCTTTCATATTGTAATGATATGATAACTTGTAGAGTGTCTGTACCCTAGAGATGATAGTTAGCATTGGTATTAGAATAATAACCCATTGTAGATGATTCTCCTGTTATTTATAATACCTAGCAATTTTCATATAGGATGCTAGTCTGCCTTACAGCCTTGATGATTTCCTATTATTTCCCTTATCCTTTCTAGTAGGGCACCCATGACCAGAGCCTGTCCTTGAGTGTAGCTGTAGCTTCACCTAAGACTGAGGGTCTTCCTCTCCCCTATAGTGGTACCCCATACCATATTCTCGGGAGGGTTGTTTTCTGATGGAGCTCAGATATACGGACTCTCCGGGATGTGTTGGAGACACAGAGAGTTCAGGCTGAGACCTTGAGGGAGCAGTATCCAGTTCCACCGAGAGCTTCAGAAGTACCCAGATTTTAGCCTATACCTTAGCATATCTTTTGAGATAATTGACCCATATTGCTTGTATGTTTTGATACCTTGTGATTGCTTTATGCAGTAGTATGACTAGAATGACTAGAAGGGAACCCTAGAGAGAGTATTCTAGGTAGACGAATATTCTTTCTGTGACTTTGACTTCTGGAACGTCAGAGATGTAAACCTTTAGAAACTTCCTTTATGAGTTTGTAGTAGACGAGATTATCTTCATCATGATATATTATGTCCCGCACAAACTTGTTCCCTTGTGATACTTTCGTATCACAGCTTTCGGTCCAATTTAGGCCATTGACCATTCCCACTTTAATTATGATTATCATATGCACATTGCCATGACTTTTAAATTAGGAGCACAAGATTAGTTGTTTTCTTAAAACCAACTTCACATACATGACCTATACAGGACACCCTACACCCATGACCTTCGTGTCCTACTCGGACACGCCATCTTGTGCTTCATTATTATCACACGACTTCCTGACACATTAGACTCAGATATATAATTCACACTTCACTCTCTTGCAATTGACACTTCATTCCCTGCTAGTTAGGCATATAACCTACAAATTTGATCATGTCCTGCATATAGATAAACTACTGTACTACCTTAGTATCTAGTATACCTGAGATGTCCACACAAAATGGCACTGCACTTATGTTCTGACACTCATTTACTCATGTTCACATTCGTATCCTCGACACACTGTACCTTAGCACAGGCCCTGCACTTCACATAACATTCCTTGCATATCCTTGATTCACATGCACTCATTAATTTCTTGTACTTCACATACTTTCACCACTTGCATATCCTGCAGTATATCATATTAACCATTGCATGTTTTGTTTACCTGATACCCTCATTAGTTTCAATGATACTCATCAAGTATCAGAACATGAGACCATGTCCCGACCACATCTCATCATCCTTCATAATTTAACCCCTTTTCATGATTTGCTCAGCCAATGTAGGGTCATGTCCCTATAGAGCAACCCACCATAGCTTCTTAGGTTCAACTCCCCCCAACCTATATGTAGTGTCAGACTTTATTTCATTATAAGTTTAGACCTTCACCACCTTTCATACCTGCATTGGTTGTCTTGCATAACTTGCATTCTCCACTGCATGCAGTGATTTGCATGCATCATTACACTGTACTGTCAAGTTTTATTCATTGCATCACTGCATCCACTTTGAATTGTCTCACAACAGGACATTAGTTGGGTATCAGTTCCAGTTTAGCCACTTAGGCATTGTCCTGCTTCCAGGGTTAACCATATTGCATGTCCTGCCCTTTTGTTTTGGTTGATTGCTGCTTGTGCTAGTAAACCTCCATGTTAGGCTAATGCTATGCATTGTGTATGTATTATAGGGATATATGTGATAAGTAATATGGGTTAAGGGGTTCTGTATATATTATATAGATTAGACATATGAAATGGTTAGTCTATATGCATAGATGATACACTTAGAATAGAGTAGGTTCTATGGGTTACATTAGAGATATATGGGTATTAGAGGGTAAGATATATGGGGTTATGTGAGGTATTTTAGAGTATGTGTTATGGTTATGGGTTAGAAGTTATGAATCTAGTTTAATGTAGAGTATACATGTGTATGTTTTGAACTTAGGATTAAGTTGGTCTTGATACCTTTTTAGCACTATAGTCTATTTTAATATAAACCCTAGATTAGCTATTGACCTAATAGTCCAAGTTGACTTAGTTGACCAGTTGTTGACCAAGTACTCGGATGTTGACAAATTGACTAGTTGTTGACCGGTAGTTGAACGTTGACTATGTTTGACTTAGTCGATGGAGATAGGGTTAGAAGTAGGTTGATTGTTGTTTGTTTGATCATGTTTGATTATTTAGTAACTTGAGACCTTGTTAGGGTTTAGGTCGGAGACATGGTCTTTCTGCGGATATCTCCGACTCATGGTACTATACGTTTTGGTGGAGGTGGGAAGCTTAGCCCGTGCTGCATCGGACCTTTCGTGATCAGCGGAAGAGTCGGTGACGTAGCATACAGGCTAGACTTGCCACCTGCACTGGTGGATGATTACAACGTATTCCACGTATCACATTTGAGACGGTATGTGGCTGATCCTAGCCATATACTCGACCATTCGGAGATTGAGGTGGGATCTACTCTCAGTTATCCAGAGCAGCCAGTAGAGATTCTGGATTGCCAAGAGAAGATACTGAGAAACCAGGTGATACCCTTGGTTCGCGTTGCATGGAGGCATCATTCTCCAGGAGAGTCTATATGGGGACGGGAGGATGAGATGCGCGAGCGATACCCTTATCTTTTTGGACCTTGAGTATGATTGTCTATCCTTCTCACCAGTTGGTTTCGCCTTTTAATTTTGAGGACAAAATTTTTTAAGGAGGGTAGATTATCACTACCACATTTTAGATTGAGGGTATTTTGGTCATTTGATAATTTTTGAATTTATTTTAATTTATTTAATTGGTGATTGTGATTTTGACTTTGGCTATTTGAGACTTTGTAGACTAACCTAGGTGTTGACCCTAGCTATGGAGACTAGGTTAGCATGGTGAGACCCCTAGTCTAACTTAAGTCAATCTAGGTTAGTCATTTAGAAATCAAGATTTGAATAGGAGGTTTAATGAATAGATTCATAGGCTTGAGACTAGTGAATTGATTTCTTGACTAGTGCTAGTTGGCCCATAGCCCAATAAACTAAACCCTAACCCCAATTCCTACACTATATGGCCGGCCACTTAGGGTTTCTCCTTCCCTATAAATAATCACTTAATTAGTTCTTGCCTCTTTTGTATCATTCCAACACATAGGAAAAGAAATATTGTCCATTCTTCCCCAATCCATAGATTCTTCATTTTAAATCCTTTTAGCTCTAGTTTCTTGTATTAGAGCCTAATACCCTCCTATTTTCTGTTTGTGGAGAATAATCGCAGCTTTGGATCAATTTGGAGCATTTGGCTAGCAAGGAGGAACTCCCCAATTAAAGTTTTTTCTTGCCATTTGCACCTATAGGTAAACTCCTCAAATTGTTCTAACATTCTGTTTTCTTTGCATTTTAGGCTAGATCTAGGTGTTCCCTAGCTGTCCCTAAATTTTGGGTAGAAATGGTGTCCATTTGGTGTCTGTATCGGACATGTGTCATAGTGTATAGGAAAGTGTTTGATAAAATGTCACTTAGGATTTTATTTTCGATTTTTGTTGAACTAATTGCATGAATCCCTAGATCTATGTGTGTACTCAAATGTTTGCGAAGACTGAGTCGTGATTGGTGTCATTTGCGTGTCCTTTTTTGTGCTGGACACGCAGTACGGGGGCTCAGTCGGGTGCCCTGCTGCCCGTGTCCGAGTTATCGTTGGACACAGCACGTCGTGACACCAAAATTGTGTGTACGTGCACGAGGTGACTGACACAAAGCCCATTAAATTTCATTAGATATTATTTAGTAGTTTGGAAGAAATTTGAGCCACACGGATTCACACTGACAGTGCACAGTCGGCCATAGGCGACTGACCTGTGTTCGTGTCTCATATAGACACGTCTTGGACACGACTCAGGGTGTCCTAACCCTAGCCCTAGACCCCCTCTACACGTGTGCACGACCACGACACATTTGGTGGGACACACGTGTCCCTACCTCACTCGACACACGTACACGATGCTGTGTACACTGTTTTCAATTTTTTGGGTATTGTTTGGAATTGGACACGATTCGTGTCCAATTCTTGGACACTGGGACACCCCACGACACGTGCACATATGTATCATTAATTACCAACCCTCTGAATTGTATTTTAGTTGTTAATTTAAACTCGAATTTGTGATTTTCTAAATCTCTGATACATGTGACTGTCATTTAATCTCTGGCATTTAGTGTAGGTTTAACTGTTTGTTGTGTGTTAATTCAAATGTAGATTCACCTAAATACATCTGGGGATTTGCTAACATGTTAAGGTTGTTCATGGCAAAGGATTTAGTTTTCATATTTGCATTCGAGTTTGGGATTTCATTTTACGGATACCCTGTAATATATGTACTGTTTTGAGTATCAATGTTAATATGTGCACTGTCATGAGTTTTCCTGAATGGGTTGGCTCAAATTAATATTGATTTCCTATGGTTACTTGAGTTGAATTGATACACTGCTATAGGCACTAACTTTCTAAAATTCTGAACCCTGTGATTGAAAACACATGTTACACACTTCTACACACATGACACTGTTGTGTTCACTATCATAAGCCTGAGATTTACACACACTGTCTAACCTGACATTTCATACTGATTTGTACACTGTTGTTGCACTCACAAATCTGAGAATGGTTGGCACTATTTAACTATAAATCTGAGAATTGAACACATTGAATCACATGTATACACAAACATGCCTATGCTCTAATAACACACACACACCCATGAACTAAACTGTCACACACTTTGCACTCCAATGAGAATCACTGAAATGGACACACTCATTAACTATAAACCTGAGGAACAACTATCTACACTCACACATACATAAGAACAAAATGTTCATAGCACACCTGAAATCTAAAATCTGGAAGGTGACACTCATATACACACACATAGATGACATGTTCACACACACTCTCTCTACATATTGTCTTCTCCTATATATATACACAAACCTATGATGATTGAATACCCCTGTCACACATATTCAAATCTGAGCTGAGATTGATACACACTCACACATTGTTGACACCTACAAACTAAATCTGAGACACTATGTTTACACCCAAACATCGGTTCCTATATCACACACATACATATGCATTGCCCTATCTTTCTATGTGTATATGTATATATATATAATATAGCTTGTGTGATAAATGTGATGTAATGTAGATATTGCATATTGATATATAAATAATGTGAATATACATATGTGGAAATAGATATGTGTGTGTTGCCTAATATGTGAATATGGCTCATGGCCTATGTAGTGTAGCTTATGGTATCCTAATGTACAGTCTTGTGTATATGGAATATATACACATGAGTTAGGGTTATGTTAGACTTGTGTGACTTATATTGATGTGTGCTTGCTAGGGTAGTCTTGGTTAGGCTTAGTGAGACTTGTCTGGGTTAGGTTTGACCTAGTTGACCTAGTTTGACTAGAGTAGTTTGACTAGAGTTGACCAACGATTGACTTCAGCCTAGATTGACCCAAACATCATGTAGAATGCATCGTAGTAGTTTATTTTACCAATTTGAATATGTTGTGACTTGTACTGTTCTGAATAGGAGCCAGACACCACTCCTCAGGCAGTATTTTATTCAGACACTCAAGATATCAGGCGAGTACATTCTCTGACCGTTTTATACTTGCTAGGACTATATTCTTGCTATAGATTATTTTACTTGATGCTGACACGATGGAAACATGGATTAGTACTATATGGATCTTTTCATACGATGTTATCTCCCTCGGGAGCATCAGATACATCATGTCATGTGCGTTTTACTTTTATCATGTATTCTTGTGCTTTTACCATTCATGTACATTCTCGTGATTCACGTACTCTCATGTTCACGGAGCCCCCATGTTTATATTCATGTGCACCCATTTATGGGCCCCCATGTGAAATCATATACAATAACATAACTTGAACGAATCCTTGTGTATTGATTGGGGATGGGGGAGTATAAATAGTCATGTGGACAATTTCTAAAGTAGTGTAGCCATGTACAACCTCTCATGTTTATTATCAAGCCGTTCACATGTCTAGCTTGTACTTTAAATCACTAGTTCACTATAGCTCTTTACGTATAGTAGATATTTCATTACAGTCTTCTCTTTTACTTCATGTATATTCTCAGCGTTTCATGTATTTTACTCTATTGCCTGTATTATATTCCTGTCATGATATGAACTGCGTGAGATGTACTGTGCTTACTCCAGTCCTGACTGGACCTTTTGAAATATTATAGATGACCTTGAGGAGCTGTGTCCAACTTATTACGGAGCAGACCTAAATGACACATATGAGCTGGACTCTCAGGAGGACCCAGCACTTGTAGATGATATTACCCAAGTAGACTAATCTAGTTAGCTAGGCTAGTTTCTATTTTATCATCTTGTCTGTTTGATACACTTGTCCTTATTTGGAGATTTATATTCTGGATTTGTGGAGTTGTTTATCTTAGACTTCTAGCTATCTCTCTTATCTGTATTTATCATCTGTGGATTCTGTGACTTCATCTATTCTATCTTATCGTACTTTCTTCCATAGTTGTGATTGAGTTGTACTTTATTATGTCACCCTCCATTCGGAGTGTATATACTGTATAGGTACCTTATAACCATTAGATGTATGTGACCTAGGACAGCGTTCTACCGCTGACACTGCGGCGTAGGCTAGACATAACCACTTCTCGTACCCCTACATTGGATGCGGGTCGTGACAACCGGTGCTGGTGTTGCTGGCTTTCGGGTCCTGAGTGCGTCCACGACTGTCGCTCAGAACTGTGCGACCTGGTGGTTCTGAGCCTCCATAAACTGCTGGAACATGGCCATTACCTGGGCGCCATCGAACATCATCGTCGGGGGCAACGGAGGAAAGATAGGAGACGATGGCGGAAGCTGCTTTACCGGAACGTCTGGTGCAGACCAATCCGAAGTTCCTGCAACTTCGGACTGATCCGCGGTCTTCTTCATGGATGTAATGCCCCGCTCCGCACGGCGTATTACGATGAGGCATTGACTCAACGAGTCGCGTTGACTGAATGAAATATATCGATGCGAATCGATACGAGAGTTACTGTGTCTCAAGGAACGCATCGAACTAAGTCGATGCGAAGAGTTGCCTTGTCCCGAAAGAATGCATCGAGTGAATCGATGCGAAGCGCCACGTTGCCCCGAAGGATAAGTGCGTTGAATCGGCTTGAAGAATCTAAGAAATTGAATTGACCAAGGCGTAAGTCCAAATCGATGCAAGTATTGATTTTAGTTGGTTTTATGTGCAGGCTATACGTTTATGCGAAAATATTAGAGGTCGACATTTCGCCTATTTTACGACGGTCCGCGAAACCAAATCGTCGCCTTGCGACGGACTGGGACTTGGGCACGGTAAGCCAAATCGGACGTATAATTCAATAAAGCATGAAGTGCTCGAATGGCTAAGTCAGGAGAGTGGTCGTGCAACAAAGTTATGAAATCGAGCCGCGTCGTCTAGGCGAAACGACAAGGCATATCGACTCAAGGTGGGAGGATTGACTCTTCTTTTACTCCTTCATGCGATAAGTCAAAATATATCATTGTATGCTAAGTTAACCTATAGACGCCACGGGCGTGGTCCGATCGGAAGACAAATCATAGTGTGTGTCGAACACTAAGTTAGTACAATAAAAATAAAACGTGCATCGAATGCACGAGTCGCTATGGAACATTGGATATCGCAAAGGCGAGCGCATCGGTACACAAGCCGTAAGAACATGGGATAACTGTACTCGGCGAGTGCCTTCGTGCACGAGCCATTCCGTGCCTTCGCGCACGAGTTAGAAGGATAGAACATTAAAAGACAATAGGCGAGCGCCCTAGCGCGCAAGCCCCGAACATTGAACACTAAGTTATAGAACATAGAAATACGGCTTCGATGCGGGCACCAAGTGTATGACACGAGGGAAAAGATGATAAAAGTATCGAAACGTGCCTACGTGCACAAGATCTTAAAAGATGGCTTCGTTGCAAAAGAATACAGTTGTGACATGAATGTGGTGGAACTGTCGGATATGACCTGATGTCTCGAAAGATGTTCGAGAGCTTCGGGTCGTTCGGTTGACGAACATTGACCGACTCCACGTCGGCAAATTAGCGACGTATGTGCAGTCGATAAACGTCGGCTGATTAAGCGACGTATAAATGTCGCTGGATAACGTTGGCGTATTAAGCGACGTATATGCAGTCGGTAAACGTCGGTAGACATAAGCAGATGTTAGTGACGTTTAGCGTCGTTTAGCGACTGCTTTTTGTAATAACTTTTTGCAGATTTTAGCGACGTTTAGCGATGTTTTGCGACGTCTTTGTAGTCGTTATTCAACGTCGCTAAACGTCGCTAAAATCTACAAAAAAAAAGGAAACATAATGACATATTCTGCTAGTGTAGTATCCCTGCAGTTTAATGATGAACATTTAATTTGAATAGACCCAGAGCAACCCTCCGTTGAATTCCCTGGGTTCGCCGACCCCTTCGGTGGAATACTCAACACCGGTAATGGCACATATAGTTGAAACGAACAATAAAATAGAATATGGTAAAAATTAATAGTATATTACACAACCAATATCCAATGACCACACAACCAAGTCTAATGTATATACATAAATATCCATGGAGATAGTCTACACAGCCAATCAAACAATGAGATAAGTCTACACAAACTCAATATCATGGGTCAACACAGAAACAAACACTCTACACAAACAAGAAATAAATAGTCCTAACTAGGACTACTGGGGATCTGGAGCAGAAGGGGCACCGCCGTGCCTAAGGGATAAGAACAGCTCATACTCCTCCCGTGAAATCGATACCGATGCAGGTAGAGTCGATGATGATGAAGGAGGCAGTGACGTCTGTGATGATGAAGGAGCACCAGGAGGACGTATCTGCTCCAATACTGCTAGTCGATGGTTGTATGAATCTATGGAAGATAACAGCCTCGTACTGCTATCAATTATCAAATCCTGGATCAACGTCAGCCTCTTACCCATGGACAGCTGTGATGTCTGCAGCTCTGTCACGCTGTACTGTGTCGACACTCTAAGATCAGTGACGCCATGCTCTGTCCTCTCAGTCATATCCCTGAGCTCCATGATGCTGCGGTCGAGCGCATCCAATCGTGCTAGGAGCATAGCATCGTCCGTATGCTCCTGCTGGATCCGTCGCAGCATTTAGTCACGGATAGAAGCAACCATCTCCTAGACTCGGGCAGACTCCTGTAGGGGCTGTGGACCATGCATACTAGCAGCAGAGGTCCTAGAGGACTGTGTCGTAACTAAGGTGCCCTAGGATCTCGTACCGTAGTACGTACTCCTATGGAGACCACCAGTGGCGGTCATCCATAGCTCGTCTATCGACGGAGCTTGAGCGGGCTGCGAGGAAGTACCCGGCCTCTCCAGCAGTTGGTGTGTACACTAGCAGCCGCCCGCTCTTGAAGCTTAATATACTCGGCCTAGAAAGTATGGATACTCTATAATTTTCAATGTCTAATATACTTATTATTACTAACTACATGAATATTTATTTGCATATTTACTAAATTATATTAAAATTAACATAAAGTATTAAAATTAACTGTAAGTACTGTAATACTTACATAGGTCTGCTCGGCCCTCTCGTCAATAAGCTTCCAGCCCTTCCGATGGGTGGCCAGGAAGACGGTTACCATGTTGGCATCACCACCCATCTTTACCTGTTAGAAATATATTATTTAGTACTATTTATAAATTTAATCGAACTTATATTAAAATAAAATTTTTGAAAAATATATACCAAACGACGAAAATATTCCGTCATCGGGATCGACCCACCGCACCACTTTGATGCCTTCTGCCTAGCTGCCTTGGCCTTCTCAGACCTTTCCTTGTATCGAGGTGCGTCGAACCTGGCCTTCATCGCAGTCCACTGATCAGGGGTGATCCAACCTTGGATCGGCTTTTCAGTGCGATCACGAGCCTTCTGGTCATTAATAGCATCACGGATCAGCTTGGCGGTGACGGTAGGAAACACCTCCTCGATCAACTCGGCCCGGAGCGATGGATAGAAATATGTTTGCTAGAAGAAACAATTTAGTCAGTTATATAATATACATAAATAAGATGATTAATATTATAACCATATATACTTTTACCTTGAACTGCGCAAACCAGAAGTTCTTTCTATCCGGTGCATCAGAGTAGTTTATCCAGGGGCTACCATAATTGTACCTCAGAAAATGGCCCAGGCGTCTCTGTACCGACGGGGAACGATATCTATACAAAGGTAATTATATTCATAAAAAATGAATTTATTATGAATAAAGAAATAAACGATATATGATAAACCAAAACACTTACTTTGTGCCATCGGCCAAGATCTCCATCCTCGTCTCCTCCAGAGGTGCGCACGGATCATCTGCTTGATACTGGTCCGGCGTCAGCTCAGCCTCCTCCATATGCTCATCTGTCTCCATCGTCGTATCAGCAGGAGGAACGCTAGACGAGGGAGCATTGTCAGGCCTGGAACTATTCGTCCCAGGAGATATGCCATGTAACATCATGGCAGGCGAAGGTACACTGGAGTACTCGTTGACAAAGATCCAGAGCCAGTACCAGTAGGAATGTCACTTTTCGTTCCCGGAATACGTATTTTTATACGTGTACTGCTTAATGTATTTATTTAATATTTATCATATATTTGTTCTGTATTTAAATTCTTTAATTTTGTGCTTATTAATTTTTCTGTATTTTATTTTCTGCTTTTGCTATTAGCTCTTGGCTTAGTCTGTTCATTAAACCAATTTGGTTTAGCTTGGTTCATCATGATAAGGAGTGGATGGCCTAGATCTTGTAGGAGGGAATGGTGGGTGGAGATTTACTTGGGCTTGATATTAATACTTCTTTACTTTTCTCTCTCTTATTTACTCTTATTTACTTCTTCTTCAACCACCATTACTCTCCCACCAACCTAGAGAGCTAGACAAGTACCACTTGCTTCTTGATGGATCTCCAATTTTGTTGTTCCATTGTCTTCCTTACGAGATTCTAAGACACTCTAGTACTTAGCACTTTTAATTTCCATGGCTCATTACTTGTAGATCTGAGTTTGTGTATTTCGGATTTCTTAGGTTTTAATCTAGCTAACCCTATTATTTTCAAGTTTTGATGGTTCCATGTTGTAGAGAATTTCTTTCTGCCCTATTTTAACCTATGGAAGTCCGGATTCTAATCTTGGATAAAGGATTTTCGGAGCTTGGAAGCCGTGGCTTTCATGGTTCTTTCTCTCAGAAAATTTAGAGAAGAAGAACAGCTCATTTTTGCTAGCCGCATATAGCGATTCTGGCCGCATGGACTTAGCCGCACTGCTCTTAACGGTTTCTAGCCGCATGAACCCGAACTCCTCTCAGCCGCATGAGACTCCATCTCCTTTGCCACATGGCTCAAGTTAGCCCCAGCCGCATGTACTTTTCTCAGCCGCATATGCATGCTTCTCCTCAGCCGTATAAGAACTCGTTCCCTTCCAACCGCATGCGCCCGTTCTCTTCCAGCCGCATGAGCCCGCATCCCCTTGGCCGCATGAACCATATTTTTTCCAGCCGCATGAGCGCATATTTTCCCAGCCGCATGAGCGTATACTTTTCCAGCCGTATGAGCGCATACTTTTCTCAGCCGCATATGCATATTGTCTCAGCCACATGGCTTAGGTAATTTTGAGCCACATGAGACCATATTGTCTCAGCCGCATGAACTATATTTTTTCCAGCCGCATGAGACCGTATTTTTCCGGCAGCATGAACTCTAGCCCATAGTTCCTTTTGGCTGATTCTTGTCCCGGATTGACATTGTTTGACATTGATTGTTACCTTGACTAATAATTGATCATGCGTTCCAAGTTAGAACTAAAAGACTGGCTAGTCATCTTACTGAAATGAATGAGACACGTTCATGTATAAACCATGAACCATTGCGATCGACTAGCCGATCCGAACACCTGGCAAATGGACACATGTTGACTTCCATTTTTCTGCAAAAGCAGCATGTGCATCTTACAGTCAAGACATGATTATTCTGTGGCTAGGTTTGATTGTTGCATTATGCTATATAAAACCTACAACCTAGCCGCACGGGCAACATTGTAGAGTTGTGCATATCATACCATGTACGGAAGTACTCATTCTGAATGACCATGATTCACGGCATGGGATTTCAATCAACATAGGGACTATTAAGGTAAATAAAATAATAATTGCATGGAGAGAATGGATTCCCGAGTTCTTACATGGCAGCCATCTTCAGGACGATTAGTGCCCCGACATGTCGGCTGGTTCCTACAGATACTACAAATCTGCCACACGGGCAGGGAGTGGTATCTGCCTATATTGTTATATATATTGATGACGAGCATTCCGCTGGGACTCGTCTAATTCATGATTGGCGCAATTGATTATTGGATAAACTAGCCTTGCTTGTACATAGTAAGAACTGAGGAATCTCTTATTGCATAAATTCCAGGGCAACTTGGAACTTACAGTAGCAAGCCGTAGTAGTTGTATGGTCGTTTAAATTGATTTGCTGTGCACTGTACCTACTCTGTTAACTACTGAGATGAGCAGAACGTCGGGACATGACGGGTCAACTTCTGTCCTTGTTTGGTTGGAAAGTTGGCTTAAAGTGTCGTGATGTTGTGCGAACCCCAGTAGCAAGCAGAGATCTATTTTATCATATTCTTAACTTTTATCACTGGTTCCAATTTCTCATATCGTGCTTCCTTGCGGTACTTGCTATTAGAGGTCTAACCTCTCTGGTTTTGCGTAGCCAGATTTAAAGCCTGTTTCTGAGGACTCAGCTTACTTCCACCTCCAAGATGGTCAATACTATAGGAATGATCGCCGGAAGACACGAGTGGGTCCCTTGCTTTTCTGTTCGTCTTTACTATTTACTTTTGGCCGTCTGGCACCGACATGTTAGTCGGATTGTCTTGTACTTACGTTGCATAATTGTAACTAAGTTAGACTGCAGCTGATCACAATTGTGTATACCTTGCTATATCATCTGGCTAAGTTTTGTACAGCTAGATCTCGAGAACATTTTAACCAAGCATTTGGGACGTCTTACTGCTTTATCTTACATGTTCTCTATCTACTGTTTCTTGTTTGAATGATTGAGACAATAGATGTTGAGTGACCCTAGTAAGACTTTTATGTAGTATGCACCCCCTCGCCTTTTAGACAGCATTGATCGTATTATACGGTATTCAACTACCTGTAATACGTAGCTGGCTGAGTCATTCCCCCGCTCTCCGGTATTCTGGTTCTGGGGCGTGACAAGGTTTTAGTGGTGGCCCATGCAGGTCTGATTTCAGACTTATGGGGTATTTTAATTTATAGGATGTCTCAATCACACATGTTTTCCCTTGATCTCATGATTCGTTACTCTCGACTCTAGCTTGACATTCCGATATCCTTTGACTTCATTGATCTTTTTTGTCCGATCGTTTGATCGTTCTCTTGTCCCTTTTCCTAGGAGCACTTCATCCGTATCTGCCAGGACTGGACAACAACAACAAGGGCAACACGGACAACTTAACCATGTTGGTCAGCAATAAGGGCCAGTACTACCTCAAGAGACTATCCAAGAAGAAGTGATAGTGGAGCCAGCAGCTGGACTACAGTATCTGGAGGTTCCAACACCACCAATAGTTCCACCTATCCCTGTGGAAGTGGACACACCAGCCCTTCTGGAGATCATGAGAGGGATGATGGCTACTCAGCAACACCAGATGTTGGCCCAGTAACGCATGTATGCTCAGTTGCAAGAACAGAATGTGCTACTCAACAAAGGATTGCAGACGGCTTTGGAAAGAGTGGTGAGGACAGATTCAGGAGCCTCAACCAGATTTTGCAAGTACAACCCCCGTCGTTTCGAGGGCACGGAGGATGCCATTTCAGCAGATGCATTGCTTAAGGACATTGAGGCTATTCTGACAACGGCTAAGGTTCCAATGGAAGAACGTGTAGATCTAGTGAAGTTGTTGCTTCAGGACCTCGCACATGATTGGTGGGAGTCAGAAGAAGTAGGCATCAGACATCTTGTTGCTTGGGACGATTTTACCGTAAGATTCAAGACGAAGTACTATAGAGTTGTGGCATAGTTTGAGCTACATTTGAAGTTTATCAACCTCAAGCAAGCTAGCAAGACAGTGGATGCTTATGCAATAGAGTTCTGCAGACTGAGTAGGTTCGCCCCAGAGATGGTAGCAACGGAGAGCCAAAGGGCTATGAGGTTTCAGCAAGGGTTTTATCATGAACTCTTGCAATTGATAGAGGGGCACAATTACCAAACTTTTGATGAGATATTAACGGAAACCCGAAGGCATGAGATCACCATTCAGAGGATCACAGCAAGGACTGGAGGTCAAAAGAGGTCTCACAATCAGATTGAAAAAGAAGGGAGAGTAGAACCCCGAGTTACACCATCTCTTGGCATTCATATTCATGATGTGGCAATACGAGGGCCAGCACCACCAGCAAGGCAACAACAGCAATAGAGGAAGAACCAGTAACCCCCAATGGGCTGCACTTATTATGGGAAGGTAGGGCACAATAGAGATGTGTGCCGAACATTGAACAGACATTGTTTGATATGTGGAAGTCCAGATCATCGGGTTTCCACCTGTCCTATGAATTCGAGGTCAGGAGGACCAGTACAACAGTTTCCCGCTCTGCCATCACCAGGGGCAGGCCAGTATCGAGGACCAGCGGTGGCAGTGAGGCCGTTGGCACAATGTCCGTTGATGTCACAAGGCTCAGATATTTTGGCAGCAGGGACCGCCGATGCATCAACAACCACATAGACCACCCCAGCATCACCAAGGCAGGGGCCAGCAGCAGCACCAGGCTAGGCCGCAGCATAGGAACCAACAAGGAGGTCGAGGGCAGGCATTCAATCTGTCCTTGGAAGAGGCATTGGCATCGGGAGATGTTATGGCAGGTAACATTCTCATATCCCGCAGTAGCATTATTTGATTCGGGAGCATCACACTCATTTATATCTGTACAATTTATGACACGACTAGGAATAAAATTTGAAGCATTGCCAGGGAGGTTGAACATACTTACTGGTAATGGGCTTGTAGGAGTTAGTAGAGTTACTCTAGCATGTTGTGTTGTAGTGTGCGGGCATCCCTTACCCGCCAGGTTGATAGAATTTCCTATGAGGAATTTTGATGTCATCTTAGGCATAGACTGGCTGAAAGACAGTTGTGCCACGATAGATTACCGTAGAGGGAGTGTATCCTTTAATATTCCAGGCATGGACCGTTTTACCCTAGTCAGATCAGTGGCAACCCAACAAGAAGAAGGAGTAGTAGCGACAATGGAAGAAGTTCAAGTTCCGAAGGTAGTTGAAGAGTTCATTGATGTATTTCCCGAAGAGCTTCCAGGTTTACCCCGGTTAGGGATATTGAGTTCAGTATAGAATTGGCACCGGGAACTCAACCGATATCAGATCGGGTTTACAGAATGGCAGATTCCGAGCAGGCAAAGGTATATCATCACGTAGAGGAACTGAAGGCGAAGACGTTTATTCGAGACAGCGAATCACCATGGGCAGCACCAGCGGTACTTGCAGAAAAGAAGGATGGGTCATCGAGGTTGTGCATTGACTACAGGAAGCTCAACGCGGCAACAATAAAGAACAAGTACCCATTACCTAGAATCGATGACTTGTTTGATCAGTTAATCAGAGCAAGATTTTTCTCCAAGATAGATCTTCGGTCAGGATATCATCAAGTTAGAGTTCGAGAAGAGGATATTCTCAAGACATCATTCAGGTCGAAGTACGAGCATTACGAGTTCCTTGTTATATCGTTTGGTTTGACCAATGCTCTAGCAATATTTATGGATTTGATGAACCGCATCTTTATGCCATACTTAGATCATTTTGTCGTTGTGTTCCTCGATGACATTCTTGTATACTTAGCTAGTGAAGAAGAGCATAAAGATCACCTCAGAAAAGTGTTACAGGTTCTGAGAGAGAACCAGCTGTACGCCAAGCTCAACAAGTGTGAGTTTTGGACAGACCGAATTTTATTCTTGGGGCACATCATATCAGGAGCTGGAGTAGAAGTGGATCCCAAGAAGGTAGAAGCAGTAGAGAGTTGGCCAGTACCTAAGACCGTAGCCGATGTACGTAGTTTCTTGGGATTGGCAGAATATTACAGAAGGTTCATATCAGACTTTGCAAGACTTTCAGCACCCATGACCCGCTTGACACGGAAGGATGTGCCACTCGTCTGGCCGACAGAATGCCAGGCATCATTCGAGAATTTGAAGTAAAAATTAATATCGACACCTATTCTTACATTGCTGGTTGGACCCGGAGGTTTTACTGTATATTATGACACGTCAGGAAAGGGACTTGGGTGTATCCTCATGCAACATGGGAAGGTGATAGTATATACATCTAGGCAACTTCGAGACCATGAGAAGAATTATCCAACTCATGTATTGGAATTGGCAGTAGTAGTATTTGCTTTGAAGCTATGGAGGCATTACTTGTACGGTGATGGAGTGGATAAGTACACAGACCACAAAAGTCTGAAGTACATCTTTACTCAGAAAGACTGAACATGAGGCAGAGAAGATGGTTAGAGTTGATCAAGGATTTCGACGTGGAGCTTCAGTATCACCCAGGCAAGGCTAACGTGGTAGCAGATGCTCTCAGCAGGAGAGGCGGCACATTTATGTTGACATCGCAAAAGCATATCATAGAAGACCTTCAGAAGATGGGCATCGAGATTATACTTCCTAGTGATGTAGGAATTCGGGCAAGTCTACGAGTTCAATCTGACTTAGTAGACAGGATCAAGGCAGCTCAGGCACAAGATCCAAGGATTCAGAAGCTTAGGACAGAATGTGAGTCAGGACTCAGAAATGAGATAAAAATTTACGAACATGGTACACTTAGGTTTGGATCACGTCTATGTGTGCCTAGCGGAGATATCAGACAGGAGGTTATGGCTGAAGCCCACAGTTCTCAGTATTCTATACACCCTGGAGGGACCAAAATGTACAAGGATATCAAGCAGCACTTCTGGTGGAACGGAATAAAGAGGGAGATAGCTAGATTCGTTTTCTGTTGCTTGATATGTCAGCAAGTGAAGGCAGAACAGCAGAGGCCAGCTGGATTATTGCAACTGCTTTCTATCCCGGAATGGAAGTGGGAACACATCACAATGGACTTTATGACCGGTTTACCGAGATCACCAAGTGGTAAAGATGCTATTTGGGTGATAGTGGACCGCTTACAAAGGTGGCACATTTTCTTCTTTTCAGAGTAGGGCAATCTACAGAAAAGTTGGCAGAGTTGTAAATGCAACAGATAGTCAGGCAGCATGGGATCCCTGTCAGTATTGTGTCAGACAGAGATACCCGCTTTACATTACATTTCTGAAAGAGTTTACATCATAGTCTGGGTACCAAGGTGAGATTTAGCACGGCTTACCATCCACAGACGGACGGGCAATCGAAAGAACAATTTTGTCTCTAGAAGATATGTTGCGAGCTTGCACCCTAGGTTTTGGAGGGCCTTGGGAGAGTCACCTACACTTGGTTGACTTCTCGTATAACAACAGTTATCAAGCTAGTATCCAGATGGCGCCATTCGACGCACTATATGGTAAGAAGTGAAGGTCACCATTGGCATAGAATGATATCGGAGAGAGAAAGATGCTAGGTCCAGAAATGATTATTCAGACGATCAAAGTAGTTAAGGAAATTAGAGAGCTACTTCGAGTTGCACAAGATCGACATCGTCATTGGGTGGACCAGCATCGTAGGTCGCTAGAATTTTCTGTTGGGGACCACGTGTTCTTGCGGATCTCACCTACTCGTGGGGTCATTAGATTTGACGTTCGCAGGAAGTTTAGTCCGCGTTACGTGGGCCCATTTGTTCCTTGATAGGATAGGCAATGTTGCTTATCGTTTGTTCCTTCCACCTTCGTTACGAGAGACGCATGATGTGTTTCATGTATCTCAGTTGCGTAGCTACGTATCGGACCCAAGCCATATCCTCGATCATTCTGAACTGGTTGTTGGTACCAACCTGTCTTACGAGGAACAGTTTGTGTCCATTTTGGACCGAAGGAAGAAGATACTCAAGAACCGAACAATTAGCCTTGTCCGTGTTTCTTGGGGATATCACTCCTTAGGAGAGTCAACATGGGAACGTGAGGATAATATCCGATCACGGTACCCGTACCTATTTGACTCACAAGGTATATTGTCACTTCACGTTCCCAGAATACTTATTTTAATACATGTACTGCTCAAAAGTATTTATTTAATATTTATCATGTATTGTTCTATATTTAAATTCCTTTAAATTTTACGCTGATTAATTTTTTTGCATTTTACTTTCTACATTTTACTTTCTGAGTTGGTTTATTTTTCGGGTTTGGGTGGTTCAACAATTTCCTACCTACTCCCTTTTTATTTAAAGCCCCAAACCCTTTCTCTCTCTTCATTACTTCTCCTTCTCATTAACTCTTCTTCTTCATCATCCATAACTCCCCCACCTACCCAGCCGCATAGGTAAGTGCCAACTTGCTTCATGATGGAACCCCAGTTTTATTGTTCCATCATCTTCCTTACTTGATCTTAAGTCTCTTTAGTACTTAGTTTTTAATTTTCATGGCTCATTTTGTATAGATCTAAACTTGTTGTGTTTTCGGATTATTTAGTTTTGATCTAGCTAACCTTGTTATTTTTAAGTTTTGATGGTTCCATACTGTAGAGAATTTTGTTCTACCCCATTTAGACCTATGGAAGTCCAGATTTGGGCTTGGAATAAAGGATTTAGAGAGCTTGGAAGCAATGGCTTCCATGGTTCTGTTTTCAGAAATTCGGAGAAGAAGAACAGTTCTGGCCGCATGGCTCCTTGTCGCAGCTTATGCCGCATGAGCATTCTGGCCGCATGAGCACTCCTGGCCGCATGAACTTTTCTAGCCGCATAGCCTTGGAAGCTCTTAGCCGCATGAACCTTGCTTTAACTTTTTCTTCGGCCGCATGCCGCATAGCTCAGCCGCATGGCACGTTGCCGCATAAGCCTTAACAGATCTTGGCCGAATGAGCAGTTCCCAATTCTAGCCGCATAGGGCTTTGCTAATTCTAGCCGCATAAGGCCTTGCTAATTCTGGCCGCATGAGACTGTTCATCCCGAGCCACATAAGGGCCCAGATCCCTTAGCCGCATAGACCTGATCTTTCCTGGCCGCATGACTTCAGCAGCCGAGCCGAGCCGCATGGGACTTGTTTCACCCTAGCCGCATGAGATAAATCTTTTCTAGCCGCATGAGCTTGTTAGCTCTCAGTCGCATGAATCTTTTATCCTTCATCCGCATGAGCCAATTACTTCTCGACCGCATGAGCTTGATATTTTCTAGCCGCATAAAGCTTGTTATTTTCTAGCCGCATAAAGCTTGTTATTTTCTAGCCGCATGAGACCTGATCTTCCTGAGCCGCATGGACTTTAGTTTCCTTGGCCGCATATGCATGTTTTACTCAGTCGTATGAACCAATAATTTTCCGGCTGCATGAACCCTAGCCCATAATGCCTTTGGGCTGATTTTGTCCTGAATTGACATTGATTGACATAAATTATGACCTTGACTAATAATTGATCATGCGTTCCTAGTTGGAACTAAGAGACTGGCTAGTCGTCTTATTGAATTGAATGAGACACGTTCATATTAACTATGAACTATTGCAATCGATTGGCCGATCCCGAATATTGGTATATAAACACGTGCAGGCTTCAATTTATTTATTTCACAAAAGCTTTATTTTACAAAAGCAGCATGTGTACTTTATGGTCAAGGCATGATTATTCCGTGGCTAGTTTTGATTATTATATTACGCTATGTAAGACCTACAACCTAACCGTACGGGTATCGTTGTAGAGTTGTGCATATCGTACCCCGTACGAAAGTACTCATTCTGAATGACCATGATCCACGGCATGGAATTTTACTTAACATAGAGGCTACTAAGTTGAATAAAATAATGATAGCATGTAGAGAATGGATTCCCGAGTTCTTACATGGAAGCCATCTTTGGGACTATTAAGTGTCCGACATACCGGCTGGTTCCCACAGATACTGTAAATCTGCCATACGGGCAGGGAGCGATATCTGCTTATTATTTATTGTATATTAATGACGGGCGTCCCGCTGGGACTTGTCTAATTCATAATTGGCACAATTGATTGACTGGGTAGACTAGCCTTGCTTGTGCATAGTAAGAACTGAGGAATCCTTATTGCATAATTCCAGGATAACTTGAAACTCACAGTAGCAAGCCGTAGTACTTGAATGGCCGTTTAAATTGATTTGTTTGTGTACTATACCTACTATGGTAACTAACTGAGCAGAATGTCAGGACATAACGGGCTAACTTCTGTCCTTGTTTGGTTGGGAAGTTGGTCCGAAGTGTCGTGATGTTATGTGAATCTCAGTAGTAAGCAGAGATCTATTTATCATATTTCCTTATTTACTGGTTCTAATTCCTCATATCGTGCTTCCTTGCGGTACTTGCTATTAGAGGTCTAACCTCTCTGGTTTTGCATGGCCAGATTTAGAGCCAGTTCTCGAGGACTCAGCTTACTTCCATCTCCAAGATGGTCAGTACTAGAGGAATGATCGCAGGAGGACTCGAGTGGGTTCATTACTTTCTCGTTCATTTTGTTACTTACTTTATACTTTGTCGTTTGGCACCGTCATGTTAGTCAAATCGTCTTGTGCTTACTTTTACATAATTGTAACTAAGTCAGGCTGCATTTGATAATAATTGTGTATACTTTGCTACATCATCTGGCTATGTTTTGTAAATCCAGATATCAAGAATTTTTGACTGAGCGTTTGGGACGCCTTACTGCTTTATCTTACACGTTCTCTATTACTGTTTCTTGTTTGAATGATTCAGACAATAGATGTGAAGTGACCATAGCGAGACTTTCATGTAGTATGCACCCCCTTGTCTTTTTACACAGCATTGATCGTATTATACGGTAGTCATCTACCCGTAATACGTAGCTGGCTGAGTCATTCCCCCGCTCTCCAGTATTCTGGTTCTGGGGCGTGACATATATTTCTTTCCGTATACCTTAATTGTCTTGATTCCTCATGCTTATCACCCTATGAGTAGAAATTACTTGATGTCGTAGATTGATAAACATAGATATATTACTTGCTATGGATATTGTAAAATAACTGCTTGCTCAAATTGCTTGTACTTAGATTAGCCTAGCTCTGATATTTCTGTCCTGCTTGGATCTGAAATTTTGAGGACGAAATTTTTCTAAGGAGGGTAGAGATGTCACTCCCCGTTCCCAGAATACGTATTTTTATACGTGTACTGTTTAATGTATTTATTTAATATTTATCATACATTTGTTCTGTATTTAAATTTTTTAATTTCGTGCTTATTAATTTTCCTGTATTTTATTTTCTGCTTTTCTATTAGCTCTTGGCTTAGTCTGTTCATTAAACCAATTTGGTTTAGCTTGGTTCATCATGATAAGGTGGATGGCCTAGATCTTGTAGGAGGTAATGGAGGGGGTAGAGATTTACTTGGGCTTGATATTAATACTTCTTTACTTTTCTCTCTCTTCATTTACTCTCATTTACTTCTTCTTCAACCACTATTACTCTCCCACCAACCCAGAGAGATAGGCAAGTACCACTTGCTTCTTGATGGATCTCCAATTTTATTGTTCCATTGTCTTCCTTATGAGATTCTAAGACACTCTAGTACTTAGCACTTTTAATTTCCATGGCTCATTACTTGTAGATCTAAGTTTGTTGTATTTCAGATTTTTTTTGGTTTTGATCTAGCTAACCCTGTTATTTTCAAGTTTGATGGTTCCATGTTGTAGAGAATTTCTTTCTGCCCTATTTTGACCAATGGAAGTCCGGATTCTGACCTTGGATGAAGGATTTTCGGAGCTTGGAAGCCGTGGCTTTCATGGTTTTCTTCCTCTCAAAAAATTTGGAGAAGAAGAACAGCTCATTTTTTGCTAGCCGCTTACCACATAGCGATTCTGGCCGTATAGGCTTTTAGCAGCCCTGGTCGTATGGACTTAGCCGCACAGCTATTAAAGGTTCTGGCTGCATGAACCCGAACTCCTCTCAGCTGCATGAGACACCATCTCCTTTGTCGCATGGCTTAAGTTAACCCCAGCCGCATGTACTTTTCTCAGCCGCATATGCATGCGTCTCCTCAGCCGCATAAGAACTCGTTCCCTTCCAGCCGCATGCGCCCGTTCTCTTCCAGCCGCATGAGCCCGCATCCCCTTGGCCGCATGAACCATATTTTTCCCAACCGCATGAGTGCATATTTTCCTAGCCGCATGAGCGCATATTTTCCCAGCCGCATGGCTTGGGTAATTTCGAGCCGCATGAGCGCATATTTTCCCAGCCTCATGAGCGTATACTTTTCCAGACGCATGAGCGCATACTTTTCTCAGCCGCATATGCATATTGTCTCAGCCGCATGGCTTGGGTAATTCCGAGCCGCATGAACCATATTTTTTCCAGCCGCATGAGACCGTATTTTTCCGGCCGCATGAACTCTAGCCCATAGTGCCTTTTTGCTGATTCTTGTCCCGGATTGACATTGATTGACATTGATTGTTACCTTGACTAATAATTGATCATGCGTTCCTAGTTGGAACTAAGAGACTAGCTAGTCATCTTATTGAATTGAATGAGACACGTTCATGTACAAACCATGAACCATTGCGATCGACTAGCCGATCCGAACACCTGGCAAATGGACACATGTTGACTTCCATTTTTTTACAAAAGCAGCATGTGCATCTTACAGTCAAGGCATGATTATTCTATGGCTAGGTTTGATTGTTGCATTATACTATGTAAAACCTACAATCTAGCCGCATGGGCAACGTTGTAGAGTTGTGCATATCATACCCTATACGAAAGTACTCATTCTGAATGACCATGATTCATGGCATAGAATTTCAATCAACATAGGGACTATTAAGCTAAATAAATAACGATTGCATGGAGAGAATGGATTCCCAAGTTCTTACATGACAGCCATCTTTGGGACGATTAGTGCCCCGACATGCCGGCTGGTTCCCATAGATACTGCAAATCTGCCACACGGGCAGGGAGTGGTATCTGCCTATATTGTTATATATATTGATGACGAGCGTCCCGCTGGGACTCGTCTAATTCATGATTGGCGCAATTGATTATTGGATAAACTAGCCTTGCTTGTACATAGAAAGAACTGAGGAATCTCTTATTGCTTAAATTTCAGGGCAACTTGGAACTTACAGTAGCAAGCCGTAGTAGTTGCATGGTCATTTAAATTGATTTGTCTGTGCACTGTACCTACTTTGTTAACTACTGAGATGAGCAGAACGTTAGGACATGACGGGTCAACTTCTGTCCTTGTTTGGTTGGGAAGTTGGCTTGAAGTATCGTGATATTGTGCGAACCCCAGTAACAAGCAGAGATCTATTTTATCATATTCTTAACTTTTATCACTGATTCTAATTTCTTATATCGTGCTTCCTTGCGGTACTAGCTATTAGAGGTCTAACCTCTCTGGTTTTGCGTGGCCAGATTTAGAGCCTATTTCCGAGGACTCAGCATACTTTTACCTCCAAGATGGTCAATACTAGAGGAATGATCGCCGGAGGACACGAGTGGGTCCCTTGCTTCCCTGCTCGTCTTTACTATTTAGTTTTGGCCGTCTGGCACCGACATGTTAGTCGAATTGTCTTGTACTTACTTTTGCATAATTGTAACTAAGTCAGACTGCAGCTGATGACAATTGTGTATACCTTGCTATATCATCTGGCTAAGTTTTGTACAGCTAGATCTCAAGAACATTTTGACCAAGCATTTGGGACGCTTTACTGCTTTATCTGACATGTTCTCTATTTATTGTTTCTTGTTTGAATGATTGAGACAATAGATGTTGAGTGACCCTAGTAAGACTTTCATGTAGTATGCACCCCGTCGCTTTTAGACAGCATTGATCGTATTATACGATATTCATCTACCCGTAATACGTAACTGGCTGAGTCACTCCCCTGCTTTCTGGTATTTTGGTTCTGGGGCGTGACAAGGAAGTACCGGACGAGAACTCCGTCCCCCACCTCAGGACCTGTCGAACGCTCCACGTCGTCCTGTCATACCTGATAACAGCATATAATGAAAAAACAAATAACAGAGACTAGATAATAACTAAGTATATTCTACAGTCAGAAATATGAAAGTACATTCTACAAGAAACATCTAAGTATATTCTACAGTCAGAAATATGAAAGTACATTCTACAAGAAACATCTAAATCCAGATAGTACATTCTATAAGAAACATCTTAAGTTCAGATAGTACATTCTAATTAAACATCTTAGTATATTAGATATCAAAATCAATTAGTAGGACACAAATATGAGTGTGCATTTCATATAAGAATGTTATCAGTTGAAGACTCATTTTCATGTCCGTGTACATATATGGTTGGTAAGGTTGAGTTAGTATATGGTAGCATGGACACATGCTCTGTCCTACATTGCATACATTAGACTCAAGTGTGAGTGTGAGTGTGAGTACTACTGTCACACATTTTCCACTTGAATTCCTATATATTCAGTCTTGATACTGACCTCGTATCAGACATTTGGCATTAGTGGTATCAGAGTTCCTAAATTTATTGAGTGTTCAGATATTGTATGCATATTAGTTCATGCTACCTTTCTTTTTAGTTCAGATTCATTCACATGATGATGTTAGTCTTCATTTTGAACTGTCCAATGTCTCCCTTGTCCAATCTTCCTATAACATGTTCAATTTAATGCCATTTAGTAACAGTAAGTTGGTGGAAGGGTTTAAAGGCATGTTAGTTAAGGAAGGGGGGTTTAATTGATATTGTGTGTAGCATTGGTATCAGGTACTACCTCGGATGGGTATAAATTAGTTAGATAAGGAGGGGGTCTAGCCTCGCTATAGGAAGTTGAGAGAGCTCCTACAGAGAGCAGATTGGGTTAAGGACAGGGGATGCCCTGTACTAGAGTACAGGGCACTTGCAACATGCCTTAGCACTTGCATTGCCTTATGCAGCAACAGCAAGTATAAGCAGCATTAGCAGCTGCAGTAGCTTGCTTTACTGCTATTTGGGACATGGGATATCCTCTGGTCAGTTGTGAGGGAACTGTGAATGTGTATCCTTAGCAGGACGTTATCAGTTGAAGAGTCATTTCAGTGTCCGTGTATACGACTCTCCTTGAAAGCTTTCTTATTTGGTAATAGACTACATTTAAGTATACTAGTGTTTTTTTTACCTTCGAAATAATTACTTAATTGACAATATTGTGTACGAATATAATTTGATATTAACTTTGGTAATATGATTAAGGAATAACAAAAATGTATCGTGTCAGTGTATCGTGTCAGTGTCAGTGTACGAATATGATATAGTGTATCGTGTCAGTGTATCTTGTCATATTCGTGTCTGTGTCGTGTATAAACTCAGATAGAATATAGGGTTAGGGTTTACCAATTCTTGGGGTTTGTCGAGAGGACGAGGAGGTCGGCGTAGGTGGTTGAGGAGGAGCTCGCGGAGGGGGTCGGTGGAGGAGGAGCCCGGAGAGGAGGGGGAGCTCGCGGTGAAGGAGAAGCTCGCAGTGGAGGAGGATCCCGGAGGAGGGGGAGCTCACGGAGGGGGGGATCGGTCGAGGGGGAGAGACGGTCGAGGGAGGAGCGACGGTCGAGAAGGGAAGCGGCGGTCGAGGGGGGGAGCGACGGTCGAAAGGAGGGAAAAATTTTGGGGTAAAAATTTTGGATTTGGGATAGGGCAGGTCCCGTGTATATTAAATAGTTAGCGACGTCAATTGATTGACGTCGCTAAACGTCGCAAATATTAAAAAGTATGGCGACGTTCAGCGACGTTTAGCCACTTCTTAGCACCAATAAGTTAACTGTAGTCACTAAACATCGCGGAACGACGCTATTTTTTTCAATCAGCGACGTTTAGCGACATATAAATTTTACGTCGCTAATATCAGAAATATTAGCGACGTCTTAACAACGCGTCGCTAATTGCGTCACAGATTTGACTTATTTTGGTATTGGTTGTGTACTGACACCCACACAGTTTTCATGTGCATGCACAGGTAAAAGATCGTTTGGCGCAAAGCTCGCTTGGATGCATCGAGGCACGGAGTCCTTTAGCATTTCGAGGCGTACGACCGCTCGGAGTCAGAACTTATACGGAACATAATGTATGGACATTGTCTATCTGAAGCATCCACTGGCTCGATAAATGTTGTATTGAGACAGAAGAGAGAGCAGAATGATTGAGAGAAAGTGATCTATGAGCGACTTGTAATCTCGGCCTCGTGTCCCAATTGTAATCTTTGTTTCAGATATCAATAAAGAGCTATTTGCATGACTTGTGTTTGTTTCAACTTTTTGCTGGTTTATTCAATGTTTCTACTTCGGAACTTATGTGCGACGACCCAGTCTTGTAATCAGCCGTTATGGAACCTGCCCTGCGTGAGCACAATCTAGGCTCACGTAGTATTATGCCTTAGTGAGGACGATCGCTCTGCGGGACGTGACAGAGAGGGGTAGCTGGGGGTGGCCGGAGGGGGCATGGGTGGCGGAGGGGTAAGGGACATGGGGCAGCCGAGGGGGTGGCCGGAAGGGGATGGAAGTCTTGGGGTGGGCAGTGGTATATAAGGGTAATTTAGGATTTTTTTTAATTTTAGAGTATAAAGTTGCAAATATTTAATAGTTTATGGTATTAAGTTATTGAGTAAAAAAGTTTAAGGTAGCAAGTTGAAAAATTAAAATAGTTGAGGGTATCAAGTTGCAATTAAGCCAAAATATATTCAAATGTACTTTATTGTAGATAGAGGGTTATGAACTTAATTTAACATGAAGGAACATCAAAACTCATGAGATCAACTATCTTCCTTAGGTGACAGTGTTGGGAACGCGGTGTGACCCGAACCGCCTTTTGACCATCTGCTCGAACCAATTAGAGACGTTCAAATTCGTCCTGTAACCTTGGGCTCTACTACTATTTGTTGGAAACGCGGTGTGATCCGAATCAGAGTTGATCCATGATGTGCGATATTGAATTAGGCCTATATGAATCTCATGTAAGGTCTGAACAAATCCCAATTATCTATCCCACATGATTCCATCGCCTACTCGATGTGGGACTAAATTACCAATTTGATTGTCACCTCACATTTGAGTGCTCAACTGGAAACGAGATACAACCCAACAGACGAAAAATTGGGATCTAAATATTTGGAACAAAACCCTTACCTATGACCATCGATCATTGTATCTTTTTAATCTTTAATTTGATAGCAAGTCATTTGCCTATAAAGCAACTAAAATTACTCTTACTTAATATCATCCTCATCTCAACAAGCCCTGGAATATGATTTCATGAATATATTAAGTTACATATAACCGGGATGTGTGCATCCCTTTATTGTTATGATATTATAATCGATTGAAATTAAAACCAGACACTGATTCCTCAGTAAAAATAAAGGGCCCGGCTATACACACCCTAAGACTTACTAAGGACACCCCAATTACTAAGTACACCCCATATATATTTAATAAAACTTAAAAACATACTAAGCACGCCCCACTCTTTGACAGAAATGCCCTTTCTAAGCACACCCCACTCTCCTCCCTTCTCAAACCAATAATCCTAAGTACACCCCATTATATACAAAACAAAACACCCTATTTCTATTCACCACTAACACTCCATTCTCTTCTCTCTCCCGAAGACCAAGTGGCCGAACCCCCCTCCTGTTCGACGACAAGGAGTCCCGTTCGACGACAAGGAGTTTGTTTCGTTACAATGGCGGGCCAATCCGAAGACCGATCCCAAGATGAACCCCAATCCCAACAATATGGTAAGTTTTTCAAATCGAACCTCCCCATTACTTCGAACTGAGTCTTTCGTTTAGGATCACCGAATTAGGGTTTCAAAAACTCATCATTTTTGGACGAACATCTTCATTTTTGTTTTTTTTCGATTTTGCTGTTCTGCCCGAGCCTGGTTAGTCGGGCAGAAAACCGTACGTTCGACCACATGAAGTCGGACATTTGTACAGACGTTCGACAGACATATGTCGAACACTCACGATTTGTTCGATCCTGCGTGATCGAACATCCGGCTTCTGTTCGACCTGCATATGTAGAACAGTAGGTACTTGTTCGACCTGTAATGGTCGAACAGTATATATTTGTTTGACCAGTGTTGGTCGAACAGTTTATTTTGACTGTATAGATTGTTTAATTCTTGATATTTATTCAATTTAGCAGGAATGACATATATGAGGAGACGACCTACAGCTTCTACTATGAGGCGTCGGTTAGAAGAGTTGGCAGCTGCACGTAGCAATCTTCAAGAAGGAGCAACAGTTGCTCTGATTCAAATGCAAGAGCAATGTGCTGCGGAAGAAGAGGCAGCTGCACGTACTAGAGAAGAAGAGGATGAGGAACATGTTGAGGAAGAAGAGGAACAAGAGGAAGCACATGATGAGGAAGAAGGAAAAGCACGTGCTGAGAAGATGAGGAAGCACGTGCTGAGGAAGATGAGGAAGAAGGTGTTGACAGTGATATATTGACGGGCCCTTGTCCCGGTGACCTCAGGATCCCTGACTTATCCCAAGTTTCAAGACTCATGTGGCGTTCCAGATTTGGAATAGGATTGAAAGGCCCTTATTGAGGTGTTGGTGCCACACGACCAAGATGGAGACATGGAAGTTTGGTCAAGGGGGTAATGAATTTAAGAGTTTATCCATCGTTCCAAAATTCCAACTTGAGATGGATTTCATATAAGAGCCGACAAAAATCTAATTTGAGCGTTTGTTGAGCATTGGCAACCGGAGACCAACTCATTCCATATGCCATTCGGTGAGATGACAATTATGTTGGATGACGTATTTTGTCTTACCGGACTCGGTTAGTGGATTACCTATGGTTGCTCCAGAGTCGGCAAGGGGACTAGAGGAACCTAAGAAAATGATCAGTAGATTATTGGGGGTGACAGAAATGGAGGCAGTCGATGCTTTCAGGGACAGAGAGGTAGCTCGGTCCGGCTTGAGTGGCTCCATTCACGATTTAGTGGAGATGTCACTAGTAGGGATGAGAGGAAAAGAAGACGTACAGCCCGTGCATATTTATGGTTTGTGCTTGGATGCACAATATTTGCAGACAAGAGTGGCACACGTGTGGACCGAAAATTCTCAGTCTTCTAGACGGTCAACCGCGTCAATGAGTATGCTTGGGGAGCAGCTGCTCTAGCATACTTGTATCGACAGTTTGGTTTAGCATCTCGGAGTGGGGTGCGACAAATATGTGGATATCTGACATTACTGGAGGTAGCTATCTCTCCTTCTTATATGTATTTTTATGTTATTATCTCCTTCTTTTATGTGGATATTTATGTTTTGTTTATATGTCCAATATTTTTTTTAGGCCTGGATATACGAGTATTTTCCTTCACAAGGCCAACCCATAATGTCAATTGTAAGTTGGGCGATCCACTTGCTTTGAGGTGGGCCAAGAGATCCCATTTGCAGGAACTGCCGACCGGTATTGGCCTTGAGGGAGGTTCTGGACAATCTCCAAGTACATATGTGAGTGTTATTACATTCTTTTATGCCATTTATTAATGTGTTCTATGTATTAGTAATTATTTTTTTATGATGTAGGTCAATTGGACCCTACAATGGGATGAGGGACTCTTATCCTCGGGACAATGTCACTTTCTACCACGGATGCATACGTACATTTGACTGTGTAGAGCCGTATCATCCCGACCGCGTGCTTCGACAATTTGGCTTACTCCAGAAGATACTGATTTTCCTTTGATTCCAAGTATTGTCGTCGGAAATAGGGCCAGAAGTACAACCTGACGTGGGATGTCTTGGGAGGCTACTTCGATTCTGGAGCAGCCATGTACTATCGACCGAAGCCCGCGGGAGAGCTGCAAATCCCGTATGGGAGTGTTCAGACGATTATCTGCATTGGTATAGGACGTTTTCATATCCATCATCCAGGATCCGGAGAACATCTCTACCGCCGTCGGCACTACATCTACCCAGGCAGGCCCACAACCATGGGAAATGATCAAAATGCTTTGGGTATTTAGAGCCGTCTACCAGCAATGGGTAGAGAATGAAGAGGGTCTAGACACATCGATGCTAGTCCCAGCTTTAGTCGGCGCCTATCGTGCTTTGAAGATCGCGCCTGAAGAACCACCAGAATCTTCGAAGGGGCGTCTACTAGTAGGAGTCGAAGGCGTCGAAGATCATAGATTCATGTTATGAACTATGTTGTGAACTCTGTTGTGAACTATTATGAACTCTGTGCTTTGTTATGAACTGTGCTCATGTTACTGAAACTCTGTGCTTTGTTAAGAACTATGTTAATGAACTCTGTGCTTTGTTATGAACTCTGTAAATGTACTCAGTTTATGTGAATTTTGCTCAAATCGTAAATATGAAGTTGTACTCAGATCTGCAAATGTACTCAGTTTATGTGTCCATTATGTGCTCATTTTGAACTCTGTAAATGTACTCAGTTTATGTGTCCATTTGTGCTAATTTTTTTGCTCAAAATTGTACTGCTCGACCAGTACAGGTCGAACATAATTCTTCTGTTCGCAGTTACAGGTCGAACAGTTGTACCAAACGTCCGACCTTTACTGGTCGAACAGAAGGGCGTTGTTCGACCTGTAATGGTCGAACAGTAGGGTGATGTTCGATGTAATGGTCGAACAGTTGGGTGTTGTCCGACCAGATTGTCGAACATAAATGGTCTGTTCGACCTCTCATTGTCGAACAGTAGGGAGTTGTTCGACCTGTAATGGTCGAACAGAAGGTTTTTGTTCGACCTTTAATGGTCGAGCAGTGTAATTTTCAAGAGAAAATGCAGAGCTGAGTTCATATTTACAATTCTCGATAAAAATACAATGAACATCTCATAATACCAGAACATTGATCTCTCATAGTACAATTTCACAACACATTTAAATGACAAAACAATTTTGGGGGGAACAGATTGAACATAATATGTACATTGAACATCTCATAATGTTGTCATTGAACATCTCATAATGTTGTACATTGATCTTCTCATAGTAAAATTTCACAACACACATTTAAATGAAACACACTTTTGGAGGGAACAGTACAATGAACATCTCATAATACCAGTACATTGATCTTCTCATAGTACAATATCGCAAACACGTTTAAATAACAATAGGACTAATCGTCCAAACTAATCGGATCACCATCAACATGAGCTTTTGGAGGGAACAGTTTCACGATACTTTTCAATCCGTTGTTTAAATTTGCCCCAACCAGCAGCACATGGAAGACGCAGAGTAGACCATCTGTTGATAATGGGTGGTAGTGGCGTCTGAGGCCAAATTTACCTGCATACAAATAAATAAAAACACATTAATCGTGCATGTGAACGATGAAATGATACAACCTCAAGCTTACATTAGAAAATAAACTTTACCACGATGAAATGATTGGTATCAACAAATGCCATGCATACAAGCCGAGGGTTGGCTGGAACTTCTGTCCTCATGGGTAGAAACATAACGTTGACATCACCGTGCATGTGAACGATGGCCATGTTGTAGGCCGACGCCGCCAAGTAGTACATATCGGGAAATGACCACCAGTACTTGCGGTCAAAAATCGGTGCTACGAAGCAATTCAAAGATTCAAGTACCTGTTTTGGAGACCCCTTAATCAAGTTACATCTCGTATATATCTCCCAAGAGTGTGATCTCTTGGATGAGGTCACTACGTACTTTTGGCCAAGATTCCTCCCCAACCCTAGTGCATGGGCTATGCATCGAAAACCACAATGTCCATCCCCTATTACATTTTGTACTCTACTCACATACGGATGATGTTGAGGTGGAACTTGTCCTATATATGCAATATCGGTGGCATTGCGTGATGACTTCCGTCGAACATGTTGCTTTCCCCTTCGGATAGAAGTGAACATTGGTTTTGCCGAAGAAGGTCCATCGAGCATTATAGTTTCTCCAAAGGTGAACAACTATCATGAGCAGACTCAACAATTTCAAATTTGCTTGGTTCACGCTTGGTCGAATGTGAAGTGCGGATTTTCGTTTTACTTGGCCTACCACGAGGTCGTCTGTAGCCCACTGGTTCAAGCAGTGAAGATGTCGAAGGAACTGATATCTCCGAAGTCTTTTCAGCATCAACAACCTTTGAGAATCGGTAGCCGCATCGAACATATGATTAATAGTTCCCATGGTCTCCACCCAACGACTTCGGACATCTGCATCAGCTGCACTGTCCGTTTTGGAGGGTTCATAATCCAACTTCGTCCAAAATCTGTCAACCATATCTAACTGGATAACCTGACCATCCCGTTTCACACTGCAAGTTCATGTGCACAAGGCAACCCACAAGTTCTCCTTAACACACAACCACAAAGGAGGGGATCTACACCGGTATTATCTATACCCTTCATCTCCTCGAATATCCTACCAAGTGCATGATGAGACACCAATCCTCGGATATTCTTAAATAGAGGAGAACTGTAACGATGTGGTGCCACATTAAGGCTCATCTCAAATGAGGCCTTAATTTGGTTGTGTTGAGCGATCAACAAATCATGTATCCTGCTCCATGAGATCTCAAAATTGGATTGACTAGTGCCCAACTGTTTTTTCAATTTTGCATGTGCACTCTCCGCCCTGTGAGTATGAAATTCATACAGTCAAAATCGTACATTATAACGTAATTAACATATATATGCAAACTATGGTTTAAAGACACGTACCTGCTACTTGTCGTGTTCTCAAAATGCATCACATTGTTAGTCCAAGAAACAAATCTTTCTTTAAACGGCTCAATCCAATTCTTAATGGCATAGTTAACTGCTTTTGGATAATCGTGGAAATCTTGCTCCAATCTTCTAAGTAACTCATTAAATCTTGGTTGATCTTCGGCAAGAACCAACGAATTCCATGAGTTGTTAAAGAATCCCACTTCTCCTTGGTACGAAACAACTTCTTGCAGTTGGCCAATATATTCTTGCTAATATGCCACCGACATAGCAAGTGTGTGGAGCTGGGGAACGTAACGCTTATAGCATTCATAAGTGCTACCTCACGATCAGTCACAATCACCTTCGGTAAGCATGATTGATCCACTAATCCTTTAAGCGTACTAAGCGCCCATATATAATTATCCTCCCGCTCAGCCTCCATATAAACACATGCCACAGAAAATGTAATATTTGTGGATGTGACCCCTACTACTTCCAAAAGTGGCATCCTGTACCTGTTTGTCTTGTAGGTACAATCCATCAATAAAATATTAGGAAAAGCACGCAACAAATCACGCTAGTCGGGTGAGCATAAAATAGATCCTTCACTTTATCGGTTTGCTCACATCTCTATCTAAATTAGTACTTTTCTGAGTCCAACTTACCCAACAAGTACTGCATTTGAGATAGGCCCCCATGCTCGACAACTCTATGCTTTTGCCGAGCATTGTAAATTGTCTTCAATGTCGACTCATTCTCGCTAAAGGATTCCTTCAATGTGCTCAATATATCTTTCGCCTTGCATTGTTCTTCGATAAGTCTTTCACAAGTTGATCTTCAGTCGGTGTTAGTCGACCGACATATGAGTGTCCAACCAAATTGCGTCCGAGTGGGTGATTATGCGAGCCGCATACAACAGTCAATGACCACTGTCCTAGGTCATTGAATTGCACTCCTTTCAATTGAAACGGACAGTCACATTTTTCGTCCCCGTAAGCTTTTCCGTCTTGCCTTCTTCGCAATGTTCGCCGAATTTGTTTCAGCAACTTTAGTCTTGGGAGGCCGATATTTACCACCGCGCTCACAACCCAAAACTATCCGAGCCCGCCTTCCATCCCCGCTATCGGATCGTTTAACCAAAACGACCATATTATGACGTTCCTACCGTCTGTGCCCACCTCAACAACGATTCACGATTATCAAATATCTCTTCCGTCTGAAATTCTTCTGAAAAATCAACTTGTTCATACATGGAAAAGTTAACAATGCTCAATTCATTGTTCATTCCAGTGTCATTTGAAGAACTATCCTGAAAAGAAAAAGACCCACACTTTACTAAGTTAAAAAAAATTCAAAAAACACAGTGCTCGACCATTACAGGTCGTACAAGTATCTTCTGTTCGACAGTAACAGGTCGAACGTTTCAAAAAATGTTCGACTTAAAAGGGTCGAACATTCCAAGCCATGTTCGACAACTCCTAGTCGAACATCACTCTTATGTTCGACAACTAGGAGTCGAACAGCACATGATATGCGCGACGAACACAGGTCGTGCATATCGCAATTTTTTTTTGAATTTCTCGTTTGGAACGATTCTCATACTAATTTTAATACTTGAAAACGAGCAAGAAGGTGGAGAGAGTACGTACATTGTGTCTTTCAGATGGACCACCTTCCTCCATGATGGCTTCTCAACTTAGGATTTTTCTAGGGTTTTAGGGTTTTGTTGGAGAAGAGATGATGAAAGAAGGAAGAATGAGGAGGATGGTGGGGTGTGAAAATGAGAAGTGTTTGGGAAGGCTGATGGGGTGTGGTGGGGTGTGAAAATGAGAAAGGGTATATTAGTCTTTTAACATTGAAGTAATTTATAACTTAAGTTACTTGGGGTTGCTAAGTAACTGCTGGGGTGCGTTTAGCCGTGCCCAAAATAAAACTCTCTAAAAATAAAACTCTTAAATAGTTTACATCATCTAATGTTTTTTTAGTACAATTGTATACGATCGTACGTATCAAATCTTAGAAGATACAAAAGTTCAAAATGCTCTTATAAAAAGTTTAATTTAAATCCTCGCATATTCAAAATAATTTTTTTTCAAATTTAAAATTTATTCCTAAGCTAAGCTATTCAATTAAGTAAATAATTACCTTTAGGAGGGCTAAAGTATGAAAAATATAAGAGAATGTTGGTGTGATGTGATTTCTCTAACTAGAGAGAGAAAATGAGGAGGAAGAAGACTGCAAATCGACACTCATTTTGTTTTTAAGAGAAGATTGAGGGAATTACGGAGTTTATTTGCTTTAGATTTTTAAAAGAGTAGGTTTTTTTTAGATGTCCGCGATACGTATTGTAAGCACCTGTTTTTCAAATTTTACTTAATTATGTTAATTAATTTTAATGTCATATTTAGCCTTAAAATATTTATTAGGATTTTTAGGAATTTTCTAAAAATTTTAAATAATTTTTAAATGAGTTTTAAATACTAAATATTATTTTGTAATTTTTAAAATGTTTTAATACCATTTTGTAATTTTTAGAATTGTTTTAATAGTAGTTGTAATATTTAGAATTGTTTCAGTATTAGTTTGTAAATAACGGATTTTTTAATGCGGAATGCAAATTTTAATTTTGCATTTAGCAACTGCTAGGACCCTTGTGTAATTTCCTAAACTATAGGGGCCCTATTGCTAAACCCTAATCCTACCCACCCCGACGACTGGCCAGCTGCCGACGACCGGCCAGCTGCCCCCCGCCATTTTCGGCCGACCTAGCCCCGTTCGACCGACTCTAAGCCCCTATAAATGACCCCCTCACCCCGACCCAACCCCCATCACCCCGACCCATCTACGACGACCACCGCCCCGTTCTTCCGCCATTTAAGCCTAAACCTAACCCTAACTCCGGCGATACCCACTGCCACTTCCCCAGCGACCTTCACTACCAACCACCACCGTCGACGTGTTCGCCGCAGCAAGGCGAGTCGATCGCCAACGGAGCACCACCGCCCCGACCGCTCCTCCGTCGTCCAGCGCTCGACAAACCCCCCTTCGACGCCGGACACGTGAGTAACAGGACTCAAATCGTGTCGTATGTGTCTCGAATCCACGTATGTGGTTCGCCAGGACACGGGGACCTTAGTCCAGTACTTGGATACGTGAATCGATGCTCGTGCGTGTGCATAGCACGGACACGTAGATTCCTATGTCCCTAACTGTCCGGACACAGGATTGATTTTATTATTTTTTTATATGTTAACTCGCCTAAAACTAAATAAAATTAACAAAACCCTAATCCAAATACAACCAGTGGGCTGACCCCCTGGCCAGCCCGACCCGACTCAAAACCCTCCCCCCCCCCCCCCCCCCCCCCCCCCCCCCCCGCCCGCGCGCGTTCAGTAGCTTGAGTTTGAGCCCCCCTTTGCTGTTGTTTTCTGTTTTTTTTCTTTTCCTTTTTCTTTTTCTTTTTTCTGTATTATATATATATTATATATATATATATATGTATATA